>CAUYUJ010017137.1:368467-383467 GCA_963575745.1 Prorocentrum cordatum | reverse complement strand
CTCCGCGCACGTATCCTCACGCGTAAAGAATCTAACGCGCCCAAGTTGGGTCCCTTGCTGGGGGCCGTGGACACGTGAAAACATGTGCCCCTCGCGCACTCGCCAAGCGCATGTTGGGCTCCCCCTCCGCGCTCAAATCTACGTGTAAAGAATCCGGCATGCCCAAGATGGGTCCCCCCCCGTGGAGGCCCTGGGCACGTGAAAACACGTGCCCTGCGCGAACGCGCCAGGCGCATGTTGGGCCCCCCCGAGCCCAAGTTGTGTCCCCCATGGGGGCCGTGGACATGTGAAAATACGTGCCCCGCGCGTACGCGCCAGGCGCATGTTGGGTCCCCTCCCCCCCGCGCACGTATTTTTACCAGGGCCGTGGACACGTGAAAATACGTGCCCCGCGCGCGCGTCAGGCGCACGTTGGGCCCTCCCTCCGCGCTTGTATCTTTTCGTGTAAAGAATCCGGCGGGCTAATGGGGCCGTGGGCACGTGAAAATACGTGCCCTGCGTGGGCGCGCCAGTCGCATGTTGGGCCCCCCCTCCGCGCACGTATTCTCACGGGTAAAACATCCGACGCGCCCCAAATGGGTCCCCCCCCCTCGGGGCCGTGGACACGTGAACATACGTGCCCCACGCGCACGCGCCAAGCGCATGTTGAGTCCTCCCCCTCAGCGCACGTATTCGATCGGGGCCGTAGAAACGTGAAAATATAAGCCCCGTGCGCACGCGCCAAGCGCATGTTGGGCCCCCCCCTCCGCGCATGTAATTTTACGTGTGAAGAATCCGGCGGGCTAAGTTGGGTCCCTTGCTGGGGGCCGTGGACACGTGAAACTATGTGCCCCACGCGCACGCGACAAGCGCATGTTGGGTCCCCCCCATCCGCGCGTGTATTTCTACATGTCCAATTCCGGCTGGCCGAATTGGGTCCCTCGCCTGCGGCCCTGTCGGGGCACACGTGCCGAACGCACGCGTGCCGAGACTCATGTTGGGCCCCCCCCCCTCCGCACACGTATTTTTACGTGTCCAATTCTGGCGCTGCTGCTCGACACCCTTCTGGTGGAGGGCTTTTCGCCCGCTTGCTAAAAGAGAGCCCTGGGCTGGAGCCCTTACCGGGGAACAACAACACGCACTTGTGGATATGGGGATTGATACGCCCCCCATACAGTCAAGCCGCTGTAAGAAGGAACGCTAAATAAGGAACGAGCCACCTCTTCGGTACCCAAAGAGCCTGGATGCACGAAGAGGACTAGAAGAACAACCACGGAATGACCCAAAGAAGATCGAGCCCCTTCCGACCCCCAAACGGTCCTCATCACAGCATCTTGACTGTACACTTGCACCTTGAGGCTGGATCCCTCTCCATTCTTCTGGGCCCATTCTTGGAGCTAGCAGTGCCCTGGCGTAAGATGTTTCCGTTCATGCGGCCCCGAACCTCGTCTGTGACCACTCCACCTCCAAATGCCCTCCCCCTCCTCCCTCCCCTCCTCCTTCCTCCGTCCTCCCTCATACCTATTGCGTCATCCTCCGCCGAATCCTCAGGGGGGAAGAGGTGGAGATGATGAAGAAGAAGATGATGATGATGATGATGCTGATGATGATGATGATGATGCTGATGCTGATGCTGATGCTGATGATAATGATGATGATGATGATGATGATGATGATGATGATGATGATGATGATGATGATGATAATGATTATGATGATGATATTGATGATGATGATGCTGATGATGAGGTTGATGATGATGATGCCGATGATGCTGATGATGAGGATGATGATGATGCTGATGATAATGTTGATGCTGCTGCTGTTGCTGATGATGATGCGGACGATTATGCCGATGGTGATGATGATGGTGATGATGATGCTGCTGACGATGAGGATGATGATGATGATGATGAGGATGATGATGAGGAGAAGGAGGAGGATGAGGAGGACGAGGAAGAGGAGGAGGATGAGGAGGAGGAAGAAGAGGAGAGGAGGAGGATACGGGATGAGGAGGAAGGAGTGTGGACGAAAATGGAGGGGGCGGAGGAGGATGGAGGCCCTTCTTCTTCTTCTTCTTCCTCCTCCTCCTCTCTTCCTCATGAGCTCTCCTGGGGCCCAGTGGGGCCCTGATCCCCCCTCTTCTTCTTCTTCTTCTCCTCCTCCTCCTTCTCATCCGTTTCCTCCTTTTCCTCCTCCGTTTCCTCCTCTGTTTCCTCCTCCGTTTCCTTCTCCTCGTCCTTCTCGTCTTCCTCTTCCCCCTCCTCCTCCTCCTCCTCCTCCTCCTCCTCCTCCTCCTCCTCCTCTCCTCTTCATTATAAATATCTTCTCCTTGTCGCACCCCGAGGCCAATTTTTAGGGCGGTCCGGGCGTGTCGCCTGAGACTTCCTCACCGCTTATGACTCTGAAGCTTAAAACTTGGCAGGAGCTTTACAGATGGAGGGCGGGCCGTTTTCAATATGTGGCTCTCGCTTTAGCGCGGCGCACATTCGTTCTAAACATTTGCAAGAGCTTCACGGATTGAGGGCGGATGGTTTTCAACTTGTGGCTCTCGCCTTAGCGCGGCGCACATTCGTTTCAATTAATTGCAAGAGTTTCACGGATTGAGGGCGGGTCGTTTTCGAAATGTGGCTCTCGCCTTAGCGCGGCGCGCATTCGTTCTAAAAACATGCCGGAGCTTCACGGATTGAGGGCGGGTGGTTTTCAACATGTGGCTCTCGCCTTAGCGCGGCGCACACTCGTTTCAAACAATTGCAAGAACTTCACGGACTGAGGGCGGGTCGTTTTCAAAATGTGGCTCTCGCCTTGGCGCGGCGCACATTCGTTTTAAACATCTGCAAGAGTTTCACGGATCGAGGGCGGGTCGTTTTCAAAATGTGGCTCTCGCCTGAGCGCCGCGCACATAAACAAATTGCAAGACTTTCGCGGGTTCCCATCATCAACGTACCAGAGATTATGTTTTGGACGGGTTCAGGATTATCCGCGTGCAACAGTTACGTTGGTACTATGTGTTGAAATCTTAAGAACGGCGTTCTGGCACGATTCAGGACCGTCAAGAGGCGGCAGTCAGGTTGGCCCGTGGCGTTGGAATCCCGAGAACAATGTTTTGGCCGGCTTCAGGGTCTTCAAACGGGTGTCTTCCAACGAGGCAGTTCCATCAATGGAAATGAACCGTTGTATGGGCCTATGAAGAGGGAGCTTGGAAGGAGGGCTTACTCCAACATCGTTGGTGACTCTTGGGTTTACACTGGCCCTCCTCCTCCTCACCCTTCTCCTCTCCCTCCTCCTCCTCCCCCTCCTCCTCATGAGCTCCCTCTCCTGCGCCTCTGGCGGGCTGCCGTCCTCCCGCTTTTCCATCGTGCGGCGGTGGCTGTCCGACATCCTCCCGGTCGGGAGGGTGGCGAAGGCTCGCCCCCCCCCATCCCTTCTCCTTCTCTTCGTTTCCTCCTCCTCCTCCTCCTCCTCTTCCTCCTCCTCCTCCTCGGTCCGCGGTCCGGAACTGCTGCGGATTGTCCCAGAATCGGGGCCGCCGAAACCAGCGCGTTGCGTGCGCCGCCGCGGGGCACTCACAGCGCGAGGCGGGCCCTTCTGAGCGGGCGGCATGGGGACAGCTAGCCGACTCCCCCGCCCAGTTCTGCCAGGCCGGAAACAGCCAGAGCCCAAGCAAGGGGGCCCCAACACACGGGCCTTCTCTGACAGCACGGGCAGGGGCCAGACCACCGCAAAACCCACGCGGCCGCACCCCCCCAAAGCCCCCCCCCCACGACACGACAAACGAGGGGGAGGACGGACCGCCCGGCACGACCCCCACCCGAGATCAGGGAACCCAGGGATCTGGAGGCCACAAAGGACGTACGCGCCCAGCTATGTACATGAACACGGCCCCTCGATCCGCGAGACCGGCCGCGTTATACGAACATTTGCACAATGCGTACCATCGAAACCAGCGTGGATTCATGTACGTGTACGTCCTTCTTTCGCTCCTGAAGGGAGAGACCCCTGGCCGGAACGGGGGACTGCGCGCCACCCCCCCGGGGAAGGGGACCGCGCTTTGGCGGCCGTCCCCAGGTGTGGGGGCGCCCCGAAGACCCGACGGTCCCCGCCTCCGTCGGGGGAGCGCTGTTGGCCCCGACACCCTCCCCCAGCGAAGGGCGCCCCCCCCGCCTCCTCCGCCTCCTCCTCCTCCTCCTCCTCCTCCTCCTCCTCCTCTGCTCCTCCTCTCCCTCCTCCTCCTCCTCCTCCTCTGCTCCTCCTCCTCTGCTTTCCTCTTCTTCTCCTCATCCCTTTCCTCTGTCCCCTCATTCAGCGCCCCCTTCGTGTCCTTCCCCTCTTCCTTTCTCTGCTCCGTCTTCTGCGCCCCCTCCCTCTTCTTGTCCACTTCCTCCTGCTCATCCTTCGAGAGGATGAAACGGGGTGGGGATGGAGGGGGATGCCGGGGAGGCGATGGAGACTCCACAGCTGGGCCGCGCGGGCCCGCGGATAGAGAGAGAGAGAGAGCAAGGCACGCAGACGAGACGGAGGCCGCGCCGCACGAGCGAGAGCGACGCGGCCGATGGGGCAGCTTGGAGAGGCGGATCCCTTTTCAGTGTGTGAAACACACATCAACCAAGACGGCGAACAAGAGCACTCGGCAGAGGAGTAGTCAACAGCATAAGCCTCAACTTTCTGGAGGTCCGCGCGCAGATTTCTCGGATCGGCGCCGGACTCCCCTGGCGGCGTCTCTGGTCCTGGCGCGCTGCGCGCGTGAGGGAAAGGGGGTCCAACGCCGCTCCAGGAAATCCGCGCGGACCTCCGAACCTTTATGCTTATGTACGGCAGGTTCGGTTCGTGACGACCCCGGCGTTGGTCTCTGACATCGCATGGATCGCTCACCTTTAAACGATCGGCGGCTTTCCGTTCGCTGGATCTTTTGAGATTGGCCGATTCTGGCCGCTAGCGGCGTTCAACCTTGAAGGCCCACGGCGGGGTCGCCGCCGCGTCGACACGACACGAACCTACCGTAGTTTCTTGTTCTTCGACTCCTACCTGCTGCTTGTCCTACGCTGCTTCTCCTCCTGTTGTGATGCCCTCCTCCGCTGCTTCTCCTCGATGGACGAAAGGTATGGCAAACATTGGCGCTTCTCGGCACGCTTCTCAGCCGGCGCCCTCCCTCTTTACCCCTTAGCGCCGGACGCTTTGACAGCTCCACCGCATCGGGCGCAGGAGCCCTGGGCAACACTCCAGGCGCCACTTTGTGGACCCTGCCCAGATTCTTGTGTCGTGTGTACGGCCAACATCGTGTTTCGCCCATATGTGCACCTCGTCGATGTCCCGGGCGAGCTGGTCAAGTACTGTCTTCTTTGAACCGTCGTTCGGCACTCATGAACCCTGTCAAGGTTTTCTGATCGGCGTGCTCATCGCAACATTCCCATGTGGCCGTCGCGGCTTGATTGTACCCCGCTCAAACCAACTATCCAGCTGTCATTGGGCGTCTCGACTCCCTCGCAAAGCATGGTCGGTGGAGTACGTGCTGAACTGAGAACAAATCCTGGCACACATCCGCCACCGTACCCCCTGGTACGTTGAGGCGTTGTATAATGCCAAGTGCTGTCTGGTATAATTAATGTAAGTATTCGAAGGCCCCCGCTTTTGTCACTCCCAACTACATGCGCCACTCCCCCGCACTAGGGTTTCTGGGCGCCTCTCGAAGGCTCTCCAAGGCTTCCAGGAACTTCCAGGATGGCCACAGACTGTCTCAATGGGGCACTCCACAGCTCTGAGAAAATCCCAACGGGCGCCAAGGAGCCCCCCAGGAATGCCAAACTCACGGAACAATCTGAAGGAATCTCGAGGCTTTTGAATCTATGGGGCTTCCCACGTCTCTCGGTCCAAGAAGATTCCAACAGGGTCTAGGGGGCAACTGAACATTCGCCAGCCCAACGCGTCAACGGCGTGCTATAATCTCCGGTAAATCTAGTTCGCGCGCGCGGGGCGGTCCCTGGGGACCACTGGAGGAAACATGCCCCGCGAAGTACCCCGGAAACCTGTGGATCAGGGATGGTTTTCCTCCTGGGCGCGGCCTGGAAGGCATACCAGGGCGCGCCAGGAGCGCCCCAGGGGGGTGCCTCCAGCAGAGCCAAGGAGGGCCCGAGACGGCTCGAGAGCGCCCAAGACGCCCGAGATGGCCTCTTGACGGCCCAACGAAGCTCCCAACCGCCTCAAGAGCGTCCAAAGAAGGCACCGGGAAGCCACAATTCATTTCACTTTCCTTACGTTTTGGGAAGATTTCAGCGTTGCTGCCTTTCCAGCCTTCCAACGCTCCAAAACGGAGGCCCCCAAAGTCGCCCCAAGATGAACCGAGAGACCCCAAGACGGCCCAAGCGAGCTCCAAGACAGCCCCAACTGCCCCTCAGACGGCCCGAGAGAGCTCCACGAGAAGCCCAAGAGGCGGAACACGGACAGACATTTCGAGCCCTCTGCCCCAAGACGACCCCCGAGACTGCCAACAAACCACAAAGAAATACCCACGAGGGCCCAACATGCTCCCGAGGGACCCAACAGGCCCCCGATATCCCTGCAAGAAGCAAGACGCCCTACTATGAATCCATCGGGCCCCTGACAAACCACACAGGCACGGCGGCGGGATGGGTCTGCACTTTCCTCGATCTCATGCTCCTCCTCAGAATTCATGAGCGGAAGTCCACACAAAGCCCCGAAGACCCCTCCCTCCCCTCCTCGTCCTGTTTCTCCTCCCACTGTCCATCCTCTCCATCTTCCTCCCTCGAATGTTCCCCGAAGGGTTTGCCCAGCGGCTGAGAGAACCACTGCTCCTCCGTAGCGCGTGGCTCCACGTACCGTTCGGGAAAAGCAACGAACGCCCGAACGATTTACGAATCACTACGGCCACGCGACACATGGCAACGACGACGCTATCCGGGACAGCGGACAAAGCGAAACGGTGCAAATTCGGCGGGCCCCCTGCGGGCCCTGGCCGTGTTGAAGGCTCCGAGGGCGGATGATGAAAGGGAAGATAATAGAGGAGAGGGAGAAGCACGCAGAAGGCATGCTAACAAGGGCTTCGTCCATTTCGCCGGTCCGCGCCGGCCGATTTCCCCAATTTGCCGGGGGGCATGGCAAAATGATAATGAAACGTGTTCCCAGCGCGAGGCTCACGCGAGTGACAGCTCCAGGGACATGTCACAAACAATAATGAGATGCGCCCTCGGAGCTGAGAAAGCTTTGTTTCGGCGCACATCTCACGCATGTCCTACTTCACACTATTTTGGGACACGTGAAAAGACGACTGCCCTGCGCCTCGAAGGCCACGAAGGGTTCAATTCTAGACATCCCTCGAAGTTCCTGCGCCACATTGTACTGGGACGCGTGAAAATACGAGTAGTCTGTGCTCTCAGGCAAGCGCGCCCCTCACGCTCTCAGCTGACCCTTCAGATGTCTCAGGGGGGCTTCAAGTCGGGGCATCCCTCACGCACTTCGTCCCCCATGGAAGCCCTAACGGCCGCCCGACCCCCCGCGGGGCGCCAAAATGTCCCCAAGAAGCATTGCAACGACTGGTGCCGACCCTCGTCGAGGCAGTATCCCTAACGGATGGGGGGGGGGGGGGGGGGGGGATTTTTTCCAGCACGGGGCCGATGGCAATGACGCGTTAACAACTGATGAAGTCCAATGTCTCGGGCGTCTGTGGGAAACTTCCCACCGAGACAAATCCAGCTTCGTGGGGCGCCAAGGAGACGCAGCAAGCAGCAGCAGCGAGGGAGGGCGAGGAGGGGGAGACCGATCGATCGATCGATCGAGGCCATTGTCAGCACTAAGCTAGCCACCCGAGCTCAAACGGGGCGGCGGTGAGAAAGAACGCGCTGCAACCGCGGGGCACGGCGCCTGGAAGTTGTCCAGACCTCGCGCACGGGCGCATCAACAAGGCCGAGGCGAGCCGACAAGGGATGGCCCAGCCTGGTCGCATCGGCTGAGGTGCACCAGAGGGTGCACGCCCGCTTTCCCAAGTCGGCGGATGGGGTCGGAGCTCCAGGCCAACAAACCCACAGAGAGAAGCAGAAGAGGGAAGACAGCAGCGGCGACCCTGCGTGCGCGATCGGCTGGAGGGGCGGCGCGGGGCCGCAGAGAGACTCTCTCAAGCAGAAACGCAACCAGAGAGAGGCAGGGCGGACCTCGAAGTCAGCTCGGACGCCGCCACGGCGGCAGCAACAGAAGGGGGGGGGGGGGGGGGGAAGGCGAGAGGGGACGGAGCACACAAAACACAAAGACAATTCGCAAAACTACCAACTGCTGAAATCAACCAAGCAGGGCGATTCCCTCCGCATGATCCCTAACTGCTGCCAGCTGCCGCACACAGGACATCAGGAAACGCAAGACTAGGACAATGGGCATGAGAGAGACAATCGCTCTCCCAAAGAGCCAGCGGCAGCGGCGAGAGAGCGGCCGAGACAGAGAGAGAGAGAGAGAGAGAGAGAGACATCATGACAGACACATACAACATGCACAAGAGCGAGATCCCTGATCGCAGCTCTGTGCGTTCGGCGCCATGGCAACGGAACAGAGCACTGACTGAAAACGATGCTGAGACCCGATCTGGTCAGGGAGGGGGGGGGGGGGGGGGCAGGGCAGGGCAGCTTCGCCCAGGGCCAAACCCACTCGGGTTACGAACGCGTTGGATGGCCGCGCGGATCGGGGGGCGACGCAGCATCAACATTCGAAGGCGACCCTCGAAACCTCATCGGGCGACACTGAGGCCGAAACTAGACGCAAACGGAATCCCACCAGCCCTTTGGGCGTGAGTGGTTTAGCGAGCTCTCTCTGTCCTCAACCCCTACCCCCTCCCCCTGGACCTGGACAGGGAGTCCCGAGCGTCGTCAGGGGGGCCTTTTTCGACTCCTGGGAGGGCCAAGCAACGACGACCCTCACGAGGATTCTGGCCCCGAGGAGGGGGGGGGGGGTGAGTTTGGCCCCTCTGCTCTTCTGTGAAGCCAGAAACATTGATTTTACTATGGTTTTGGCACCATTTTGGCCTTCTGAGGGGGCCGCGCTCATCGTCCTTCATAGCAACATTCATTGATTTTACGAAGGTTTTGGGCTCATGTTGTCCTTCTCAGGGGGCAGCTCTCATGTGCGCTTCTGAAGAGGTCGCAAGGGGCTCCAAGATGGCCCCAGGAGGCCCCCAGGAGGCCCCCAAGAGGCCTCCAAGAGGCCCCCAGAGGTCCCCAAGCGGCCCCAAGAGGCACCCAAGAAGCCCCCAAGAGGCACCCAAGAGGCCCCAAGAGGCTCCAAGAGGCCCCCAAGAGGCCCCCAAGAGGCCCCCAAGAGGCCCCAAGAGGCTCCAAGAAGCCCCAAGAGGCCCCACGAGGAGCCCGAACGACTCGCACCAGGACGAGGGGCCCGAACGACTCACACCACGAAGAGCCCGAACGACTCACACCACAAGGAGGGGCCCGAACGACTCACACCAGGACGAGGCGCCCGAACGACTCACACCACGAGGAGCCCGAACGACTCACACACGAGGAGCGCTTTCTCTCCCTCCTCCTCCGCCTCGTCCTTCTCCCGCTCCCCCCACAAGGAGGATGTGCAAGGGGGCGGGGGGGAAGGAGGAACAGGGGAGATATGCGGGGCCAAGCGGACACACGCCTGAAAAACACGACTGTCGGCATGCTTCGCAAGAGTTGCTGCTGTGAGATGGGCTGGTGGGGATGCGCGAAGCGTAAAGAATTGGGAATGGGTATGCACAAAGCATTCCGCAGAGCGAACGCAGGGCAACATCGCGCTTAGTGTCGGGGGCTCGACCGTCCACGCAGCAAAGCACAGGAAGCGGGGCGGCAAAGCCAAGGGGGGAGAGAGGGCGAGCCCATGACAAGAGAAATCCAGCAACTTTAGATCGGTGTTGGTAGTGCAAGATGTCATCTCGGCCGTCAAGGCAACCGAAGAGACATCCCTTGGGGTGAGCGTGAAACCTAGCCGACGCCCAACCACCCCGACAAAGGATCCTTAAAACAGCGACCACTAAAAACACTGAAACCGCATTACAAACACGTTTCATCCGAATTTGGAAGGCAGGGGACCAGACTGCAGGCCGGGGGGGGGGGGGGGAGAGGGGGCCACTGCAGAACCCGACGAGAGACTTCGCCAAGGGCAACGCCAGGGCGCTCATCGTCACGAAGGGCCTTGCACATCTGGGCTTGCGTGACCGTCTCGGGGGCTTCAGGGCAGAGCACGCGGGCGCGAGGGGCAGCGCGGACGTACACCTCGTTCATATAACTCAGAAGCGAAGTGGTAAACCACCCGCGAAGAAGCCGATGTGGAATCAAATCCCAAGAGACATCATGCGTCTGACGCAATTTATTCTGGAATTCGGTCCAAGCTGGCGAGCTCTGAACAGTTCGACACACCGACGCGACAGCGATATGCCTGATGGAGGCACACTGTGTATTACATCCTGTGTCCGTCAAGTTGAGCATCGTGGGGCTGCCGAAGCTATAGCGCGGGCCCGCATGTAGGATTTGAAAGGCACGGTCTTCAAGCATGTATAATCTCGCAGTCGGACGATGAAAATTGCATGGCGTAACTCAGCACAGTAACAGCACGAGCGTTGTAGGCAACTATCGACTCAGCCAGGCCGGCCCCCCCGAGACGAATCTTGCAAACGCGGAAGAAGTACTTGTCACACTGTGTCGGGAAGGAGTGCAAATGAGCCCCGGGGCCTACCGATGCACCAAGATAGCGACACCATCGAACTATAGAGAAGAGCTTGCAGCCACCCCCGCTAGAGACCAGGAGCGCACGAATGCGAGCCTCATCCCCATATGCACCCATGAGGAGAATTCATTTCCCGAAGTGCAGCTCCAGCCCGATAGCGTCAGCGAGTGAACAGAGCTCACGGAAGACTGGGAACAGATCGGAGAAGAGGTTGGTCAACAGGAAGCGGAGGTCGTCGGCGTAGCCTGGAAGACCGAACCTAGGTGGTTTTGTTGCAACAAACCACCGACAGACAGGATCCAGGGCCAGGGCAAACAGAAGCATGGACGCGGGGCATCCTTGACGAACACCGCGGCCCACAGGGAAGCTGGCCAGAGAGATTCCACAGAAATGGGCCCGAGCGAAATTGCCCCGATAAAGGTTATCAAAATATTTAACAGTCCAATCTGATATTCCCATACCCTGCAGAACAACTAGTGCCCATTCGATGATGAGGCTGGGAAACGCAGCTTTGAAGTCCGTGAAGAGCTGGGCAGCATCGTCGCGGCCTTCAATGTGAGCCAGGAGACCATCACCCTCACAGGCCATAGTATTGTCCAGTATCGAACGGCCAGAGACCCCACCAGTCTGAGACTCCAGGATAGTGTGTGTGCTGACCTGGGTAAGCGGACTAGCGATAGCAGCAGTAATCAACTTGCAATCTGTACATCCCATGGACAGCGGACGGGTCGAATACGGTTTCCGAGCGGGAGCTGCAGTGGCGTCCGTAGGATGATCCCCCTTCGCCAAGAAGACCATCAACATCTCATGAAAGTCACCAGGGAGCGGGTCATCAGGATGGTAAACACAGTTCATATAGAAATCGTACACAATCGCCTGAGCCTCAGTTTTTTTTTTTTTTTTTTTTTTTTTTTTTTTTTTTTTTTTTTTTTTTTTTTTTTTTTTTTTTTTTTTTTTTTTTTTTTTTTTTTTTTTTTTTTGTTTTTTTTTTCTTTTTTTAAAATAAATAAAAAACACAGCAGCCGTGCGGTAGGCCGTCAATCCCAGGCATAGAGTTCCCCGACTTCTTTATGATCCATTCCTGATTCGGGCAGAGGACGTCAGCACGCTGGATGTACTGGGAGAGGGCTGGCCAAAGAGAACGGTTGGGGACTTGGCCGCGAAGACAGAACCCCAATGACGAGACAGTTCAGCGCCCGCATGCTGTGCCGACGTGCACGGCGCACCTGTGCTCTCAACCAATATATTGCCGAGGCCGATCGGCTTGTTCAGACTGCGCCAACGTTCCCTATTGCGCTGCGCGCGTGGCGCGACGGCGTGCCACCTCGCGCCCAGGGGGTTCGCTCGCATGCAAGAGAGCCTCTTCCTCATCATCAAGCAACTGGTTGTCAAGAGATGCGATGCGTGCATGCAACCCCTGAGGATCAACGGGCGCGCTTGCGTCAACATCAAAGAAATTGGAGAGCAATGGATAAGCACGCACTGCACGCACAACCAGATATAATGAGGAATCGCGAAACCCACGCAGGGCAGAGATACGCCAATGCAAAAAAAACTCATGGACGGTCGTCGCCAGCCGAGTACGAAGGATCTTACGCAAGTCAGCATGAGCCTCATGCATAGCCACCTTGGTACGAGCGAGCTGCAACTGAATCGGGGGGCTCCGATCGATGTTTGCGATCAGCCCATCCAGACACCCCATGTACTCTTCCGTGGTAGGGGCCCAACCAGGAATCGGGGGGGGGGGGGGGGGGGGTCAGCCGACCGAGGCTTCGGGGCAATGGTGACCATAGCGGGGACATGGTCGGAAGGGTTCTTGAGGTTAGTGGGCATCCCAATAGTGGCACCAGTCACGACGAGGTCCATGAGCACTGCAGGGGGAATATCCACATAAACACGATCCAGAGGGGCCGTCGAAACAACCTTGGGACCCAGACATGCACGCCGAGTATCAAGAGGTTGGTAAAGCTCCGTCCAGGCACCGAAAGCAGCATTCCATTCACGAGTATAGGCCGTGCCCCCCCGAGTGAACGTCCCGTCATCTATGTTGAGTCTCCCTTCACCAATGGGGACAACAATGAAGTCACCGAGCATGCTGTGGGCGGCGGCAGCAGCAGGGGGAAGAGCAGGCTGGATGCAAGAGAGACAATGACGATAGTAACCGATCCCAGCATCAACATTCGGTAGGTGCACAGCCACAATCCCCAAGAGACCAGCTTCACCCCAACCGAGAACGTACGACGCCTTACCAGGATAGAGAATATTCTGGGTAAAACCACTGAACTGACAAGCTAGCTTATCATGCGCGCAGATCGGTATGCCATGGCCCTGCAGGTTATCTGGGTGAGGGTTGAAGAAGAACCTGTGAGACGTGCATTCCTTGCGAAGCGAGACCAAGTCACCCTCATGGCCATGAGACTCCTGAATACAGACGATGTGGTTGCGACGTAGCAGGGCAGAGAAAAGGCGCCAACGCGTACAATACCTGGCTTTCATACTGGCCACACTTGCAAACAGGCCCATGGTATTCCACGTGGCGATCGATAACGGTTTCTTCGGTGGGAAGGGAATGTACAATGTCTCCCTGCGCTCCCTAAGAAAGCTTTTGGCATCGACGAAACGGCCCTCGCACAGGAGAGAGGCAACCTCCTGTGTCAGCCACCCAGCCTCCACGGAGGCACTGGGCTCTGTAGAGACACTGCTAAAGGCCCAGCTGCTGCCATACCTTTGCTATCATCTCCTCATGCTTACCCGCGAGACCGATCTGCTCGAAGTGACAAGCGAAGGCGATCACACGAGGCTGCTCAAAGACAGTCAAGGGCCTCTGGACGCCGAACAACTTTAGTGCATCACATGTCGACTCATTAGCAATGAAGATGAAGCCGTTGCCGACCGACGAGTCAACCTTCCACCCCTCGGGCTGCGGGGCTGAGTTCACTACCGACTCGACTTCCGTACGAATCTTTCCCATCACCGTGAGCTGCTTGTTAGTCTCCCCATCCCTGAGTGGCTTGAGACGCAGAAAGCGAGGGCCCTTGGGAGTGGTGTAGGAGTAGCCGGCAGGGTAGTTCTTACGAAAGGTCTCGATTGTCGCAGGCGCAGCGTCACCCGACGGGAAAGCAATAATCACTTTCTTCGAGCAGTTCTGGGGTGTGACCTTCATCTGAGCCAGGACTTCAGCACAAGCACAAGACGTGATAACCCCCTGACACGCCTTAAGGAGGACGGCCCTCGTGAACTCATCTGCATCGCCAACAACAATCGCATTCGAGAGCAAGTCCTGGTTACAGCTCCTGAAACGAGCACTGATACGGGCCTTCTTCGCCGAACTCTCTCTGCTGTCGTCGCTGCTGATGTCGAGGCTGCTGTTGCCGCTGACAGTCGCCGCCGCACGCATCGCTGCTAACGCTGCCCCCAGTCTCCTCAATCTTTTGCCTCTGCAACGCCAACCTGCAAACTCTTCATAGTAACGGCAAGCTCGGAAACCTGCTGTGTCACCTTCGTGAACGACTCATTCATCAACCCCACCTGAGCAGTCAACTCCCTGATCGCAAGCTCTGTGGCGTTCGGCGCCATGGCACCGACGAGCAGAACACAGACTGAAAACGAACTAGTGATCCGATCTGGTCGGAGAGAGGGGGCAGCAAAGCAGGGCTGCTGTGCCCAGGATTCGAGCAGTCCCCTCAGCAACGACCAAGCTCGAAGCGCCAGGGCCGCACGTTTCGAACTTGAGCCAACATGGCTTGAGCCAAAATGGCTACAGAGGGGGGGGATGATGATGATGATGATGATGATGATGATGATGATGATGCTGATGCTGATGATGATGATGATGATGATGATGGTGATGGTGATGGTGATGGTGATGATGATGATGATGATGGTGGTGATGGTGATGGTGATGGTGGTGATACTGATGCTGATGCTGCTGCTGATGATGCTGCTGATGAGGATGAGGACGAGGACGAGGACGAGGAGGAGGAGGAGAGGGAAGAAGAGGCGGACCAGTGTAAACCCAAGGGTCAGCAACGATGTTGGAATCAACCCTCCAAGTTTCCTCTTCACAGGCCCCTACAACGGTTCATTTCCATTGAAGGAACTGCCCCTTTGGAAGGCAATCGTTTGAAGACCCTGGAGAATGCCAAAACATTGTTCTCGGGATTCCAACGCCACGGATCAATGTGACTGTTGCGTCTTGACAATCCTGCCTCGTGACAGAACGCCATCCCTGGAACTTCAGCACAGCGAATCAACATAGTTGTTGCGCCCGCATAGTCCTGAATCCATTCAAAACACCATTGCTGGCACGTTGATGATGGG
>CAUYUJ010017137.1:343467-363467 GCA_963575745.1 Prorocentrum cordatum | reverse complement strand
TGGCCCAGGAGGCAATGTGCATCGCGTTGGTCCAGAGGTGCGCTACGAATGGCTCCCCACGGTTCGCCAGAAACCACATCTCGACCCCGTCCCGCGGCGTCTTTCGCGGAAGCGCTGCCGGCAAATCAGCTGGGGGGTCCTCCAAAGGCCCCTAGAACGCAACCGGCGAGATTGCGTTCTTCATGCTCTCGGGAAAGCGGTCTGGATCAACAGACCTAGATTTGGTGCGATGCAAGAAACTATGATCCCTCGCAAAGAGATCGCCATAACAGTTCAAGGAATTTGCCGCGACTTGGGCATTCCCGACCGTGAAAAACATGTTCCTTTGCATAGCTCGGCGACTCGCGCTAATCAACGCAGTGGAAGCATGCCAAAGCAACCCGAACCGAATCGCGAGCTGCAACGCTTTACCATTCGATCCGATTCGCTGTGCTGGGACATCCTTTTACCCCAGCCTTCTAATTTCATAGCCGCTCGCAGTTATTCCGTCGATTCCCGACGCGCGAATCATCTTGATGTGAGGGGCAAAGGCAAGTCCGCGCACGTGGCCAAACGTGCCAGCATCTAGCGACGCTAGAAAACTCATTAGCTGCGTCGCGATGTCTTGATGAATGTAAATCCCCGGTTTCTTCTGGACTGCCAGGCGGCTCAACAGCTGAAATGAAGCACTGGCGATTGCTAGGGCGCGCGTGTGGAAGCGCATGCGGTGAAACCGCATTGCTTGCAACGACAAACACCGACGGGAATATCGAGAACACCTGCAAACAATTCATGTTCCAACCCGTTGCTTTCGACAAGCGTTCAACCGATGGGGTGTTCAAGTCTACGTGCTGTTTGTGTTTCTTGTGCGATGTGGCTGTGCGCGCGCGCAACTTCTGCGATGTGTTCGCCATGCGCGTGTGCGCGCACTTACGCCCATGCTCGTATCCTGTGCTGCTGGTTTCTCCATGGCCTTCCTCCTCCGCGCTGGGACCCCCGTCCAGAGACAACCGAAACTATTGGCCTTCCCCGAATGATTCCGCAAAGTAGCCGTTTTCCGTCTGCGTCCCAACATCCATGCGCGCGCATACGTGCACCACCAAGCTTAAATTCAAGAAAACTCTCTCCTGATTGCTCTCCCCCATCGCCTTCGCATGCTGGGCACGCTACAGCGAACTCTTCTGGCTGGTACTGTTGCCCTCCGTTCCAAGAGGGGCTCCAGAGCCCACTGGTCATTCGAATGGGACTGGGGCGCAACCTCAGCTGACCTGTTACCTTTATTGTTTGCCTTACTTTTACGATCAAACCTACGCTCTGAAGCCCATATGGTTCCTCACCCGGCAAATGTCGCACCACTTTTGTGGCTGAACTTTGCCGCCGGCAGTCCTTCCGGAAAACTTCCCGGATCCTTGCCAACTGCTTTGAGATCATTGTTCGGGGCGCCCCCAAGAAGAACCTGCCTGTCTTTGCTGGGGGTCTCCTGATTCCCAGATCCGGCCTTGCCTCCATAAGCCTTGTCTCCGTACTTCCCTTCTTGATCCTTAGTTTCCCCGACAAGATTTCCTGTCTTTCCACCTGCATCATCTCCTTTTCCTCCTCCGGTCTTTCCTGTCATTCCTCCTTTCCGCGCGGGCGTGAATGGATCGACCTCGGTGGGCGTAGTCCTGGAATCGCTTCCTGCTTTGGCGAAAAGGTTTTCCAGTCTCGCTTTCCCTGGACATGCGCCCGACTATTTTGCTCGAGCCCCTCGTAGGTCTCATGCAAGTCCGTGCTCAATTCAATCTGTCCTTTCCTTGGTTCTGGAATGGTTTGGATAACTGCTGTGGTTTTTACGTCATCGGAACATTCTTCTTGGTTCACGAAATCATCGGACTGTTGGGCAATATCTTCGAACCCGACCAATTTCTCTGGCAAGCTGTCCAAACGATCGGTGGAGATATCGTAACTCAAGATTGCTTTCATGGGTCCTCGACGTGTGCTTCTGTCTTTTGGGTCCTATCGGGCGCGTGTTTTCCGCCGCATCTCAAATGCGTTCCCTTTTCTCAAGCTTGCGAAACGCCTTGGCCATTTCTCCCTTCACAAGGCCTACCAACATGTAAGCAATATTAGCTGCATGCTGTTTCACAGGCGCGTCAATTGTTGCAAGTGTTATTTCATCCTGTCTCATTCTTGCGCGCTCCATGTGTTCCAACTTCTCGCTGCTCACTGCACATGCGTAATTTTCAAACTGAAGCGACCAATCGGGCCAACCAACATCTTTGCCCGACAACTCTCTGACGTCCATTCCAGGAAATTCCGTATCGATGACCCCTTGGGCCAACTCTTCCTTCCAAGACTGTTCCTAAAACTGTTCCCCGGGTTCCCGTGGATCTGAAACTCATGTTTTTCTGAACCACAGCTCCACTACCATGTAAGACAACAGTGCATTCTTCCTGGGATCAGCTTGAGCCATGCCGGCTGCGGTGCAGGCGGAGAGAGAGAGACAGAGAGAGAGAGAGAGAGAGACAGAGAGAGAGAGAGAGAGCAGGGTGAGACGAGAGACGGGGACAGGTGCTTGACTTCCAACACCTCCTCCTCCTCCTCCTCATCCTCCTCCCCTCCCCCCCCAAGGAAGCGGCACTCGCCCAGCAGCTGCGAGCGCGAGCGACTAGCGCCCTCGAGGATGATCGAATCGAACCGAACCTCTTCCCCTTCCTCCCTCTCCTCCTCTGCTCCTCTGCTCCCCCCCTTTTCCTCATCCCTGCCTTGGGGCTCTATGGGCGAGCAAAGGCCCGCGTCTCCATCGCGCAAGCCCCTGGGATGTGCGGGCGCGTGACGGGGGGCGTAACCGCAGCCCGTGGGGCCAACCACAATCATCTCAGCCTAGAGCCTGGCCCCTCGTCCCTCGCCCCACCTCCTCCTCGTCCTCGCCCTCGTCCTCGTCCTGGTCGCGGTCGTCGTCCTCGTCGTCGTCGTCGTCGTCGCCCTCCTCCTCCTCCTCCTCCTCCCTTGCTCTTCCTCCCTTGCTCCTCTTTCCCCATTATCCTCCTCCTCTTTCTCCTCCTCTTCCTCCTTCTGCTGTGTTGCTTCCACCCCTCCTCCCCGCCTCCCTTCGGTCCTCCTCATCTCGTTCCTCCTCCTCCTCCTCCTCCTCCTCCTCCTCCTCATCGTCCTAAGAGCGGCCAGTTTGCAATCGCGGCAGTGCCTCTCATGCCGAGCGAGCATGCCGCCAGAAGGGAACTTCCGCTTGCAGGGGTAACATATAAACCTCGGCCGGGGATCGGCGATGCTTAGGAGGACAAGCATACACATAAGCATGAGCTTACGAGACGTTCACGGCCCGAATGCGTTTTGTTTACGCCCTCCGAATGAAGGCCCACGAAGCAGCTGGGGGCACGATCAAATTCTATTCGAATTCAGGCCGCTTAAGTGGCAGATTCTATTGATTGGCGGCTCTCTCCCCCCGCCCGCGTCCTGGGCCCGCAGGGAAATCCCACAAGAAATCCAGACCCCAACTGAACACGCCAACATCTGACATGGCTGGGACGAGCAGTGATGCGGAGGCCCTCCTCCTCCTCCTCCTTCTCCTCCTCCTCCTTCCTCGTCCCTCCTCCTCTCTCCGTCCTAGGCCCTAGGCTAGAATACTCGCAAATTCGCGTTTCGACGACTTCGCTTCTGCGAAAGAGCTCGGCCAGAAAAGGCCAGAATCTGGGCTCACGCCTGCCTGGACCATTGCTGGCCGTGCTATCTTCACCCTTCGACGCTTCCACCCCTGCCATCTCTTCCCTGCCAACTTCCCGCCACCCCTGCCGTCTCTTCCCTGCCAACTTCCCGGTCGCCCTCCTCTCCGGCCCGTCACAACGACGGCAATCGATCGTGAATGGCTCTCTCGGAGTTTCTCTCTCTGTGTTTTGGCAATCTCACTACCGTCCCGTAATCCTCGTCGTCGTCGCCTCCGTCCCCCTTCACCCTCCTTCTCCACGTGCCGACAAGCAACACTCAGAGACTGGGTGCCGCCCAAACTAGAGCTCGCCGGCACGCGCGGCACTGCTCTCTGTCCGTGCCGCCGGGAAGGGCCGACCCATGGGACGAGGAAGGAAGGTAGACGATCGCCATGGAGGGAGGACAGGACAGGACATCCGCATAAAGGGGGTCAACGTCAACACACCTAGGCTGGTGCCTTGCGCGTGTCCGCAAAATCCGCTGCGATTTGGTTGTAAGCCTCAGTGGCGGTGTTCGCATGCGTCTCCCCCACCCAGTACGGCGCTTCGTGGCCCCATAGGGAGCTCCACCGAAGGCCTCAGTGATAGCACTCGCATGCGGATCCCCCACCCAACATAAGGTTTCGATGCCCCATAAAGGGACTCCACAGGAAGCCTCAGTGGCGGTGTTCGCAGGCGTCTCCCCCGCCCAGTACGGCACTTCGTGGCCCCATAGGGAGCTCCACCGAAGGCCTCAGTAACTGCACTCGCATGCGGCTTCTGTACCCAGCACAGCGTTTCGTGGCCCCATAGGGAGCTCCACCGAACGCTCCAGTGGTGGTGTTCGCATGCGTCCCCACAGTAAGCTTTACCGAAGCCCCACTGGCTGCACTCGCATGCGGATCCCCCGCCCAATCCAGCATTACGTGGCCCCAAAAAGGGCCCCACAGGAGGCCCCAGTGGCTGCACTCGCATGCGGATCCCCCGCCCAATACAACGTTTCGTGGCCCCATAAGGGACTCCACAGGAGGCCTCAATGGCGGCGTTCGCATGCGTCCCCCCCGCCCAGTACAGCGTTTCGTGGCCCCATGGGGAGCTCCACCGAAGGCTCCAGTGGCTGTGCTCGAATGTGTCTCCGCCGCCCAGTACAACGTTTCGTGGCCCTAGGGAGCCGAAGGCTCCAATGGCGGTGTTCGCATGCGTTTCCCCCACCCAGTACCACGTTTCGTCGCCCCGTAGGGGGCTCTACCGAATGCCCCAATGGCGGCCCCGCCCCCTTGCGGCGCACCGCTCACGCGTTTCGCGGCCCTATTGTGGGTGCCGCCTAAACCCCAACGGCAGCGCCCACCTGGCGGCCCTGCCCTATATCGACACACCCTGCGCATGCTTCATCCCCCTACGAGGAGACCCTTCGAAACACGATACCCGCAACGACGGTACTCACAACAACATATGGTTGGGTCCTTCGCCAAGGTAATGATTTTTGGTTATTCACTGCGTCTTTGATTGTGGTTTTATAGTTTTTTGTTTGTCGTTGTTTTTCTGGCTATCCACAACCCTCCTTCTCCTCCTCCTTCTCCTCCTCTTCCTCAATTCATTTTCCGTGTGGACAACTCCTCCATGTCGCACCCCGACGCCGGTCGGAAGGGCGGGCCGGGCGTTTCGCCTGAGACTTCCTCACCATTCTATGGCCCTGGAGCTTATCATTTGCAGCAGTTTCACGGATGGAGGGTGGGCCGTTTTCAAAACGTGGCTCTCCTTCTTAGCGCCGCGCACTCTGGTTTTAAACATTTGTACTCTCTGTATGTATACGGGCTTCGTGAAGAGAACAAGAACTGCGGTCCAACTCGGCAATTCTAATTTCCATCGCTTCCTACAAGCCACCCTCTTCTCGCTTAAGCAGACATGCGTGTACCGTTCAAATGGGGGCCGTCAACAACTCCCATCTGTGCTTTTGCTTATATATGGGCTCGTCCCTGCGAAGCCAACTGTCGATTGATTGCGGCTGCTGCGGCTGCGATGGCGGGGGGTCGACTGGCTTGAATACTTCCAACGAGCGGGTTCTAACAAGTGTAGCAGCGGTGGCGTCGTTAAGGCTTGCAATGAAGATAAGTGTTTAAACGCCAGCGTAGATGCGAACGCCAAGCAACAAGCATGACAAGGACCCGTTTTATAATTACACAAGCGGCTGCGGACAACCCGCCGCTGGCTTTGTTCCGAAGTGTCGGATTTGGGGCGATGTCAATAATATGCACGTGACTAGATATATGGGCGAGCGAGACCGAGGACGATATCACTTGCTACAGCATATACGAGCAGAACCATTGAACTTTGACCATAAAAACAATTGCCCTGGCGACGTACCCAACCCCTGCGCAATGCGGGGCATGATTAGCCTGGGAGACGTTATACGGAGGTGACGACGTGGCATGGGCGCATATACTTCTGCGAGCGGCATTCGTGAGGCTCGCACCCCCCCAAGGATTGCGATGTCTCGTTCAGATCTGCCTGGTGCCTCGCTCCGCTGAACCCGCCAGCAGCCTTCGAACGTGGAGACAGTTTCGCAGATCGCAGTCCCCACATGCACGGCGAGGTCCCGCTCAGATCTGCGCGGTGCCTCACTCCGCAGGGCCCACCAGCAGCCCTCGAAAGTGGCGACAATTTCGCAGATCGCATCCCCTCAAGGACGGCAAGGCCCCGCTCAGATCTGCGCGGTGTCTCACTCCGCTGGACCCACCAGCAGCCCTCGAAAGTGGCGACGGTTTCGCAGATCGCAGCCCCCCAAGGACGGCGAGGTCCCGCTCAGATCCGCGCGGTGCCTCACTCCGCAGGACCCGCCAGCAGCCTTCGAACGTGCCGACCGTTTCGCAGATCGCTATGCTGCCCCCCCAAGCAGCCCTCGAACATTGCAACGGTTTCGCAGATCGCAGCCTCCCAAGGACGGCGAGGTCCCGCTCAGATCTGCGCGGTGCCTCACTTCGCTGGACCCACCAGCAGCCCTCGAAAGTGGCGACAATTTCGCAGATCGCACCCCCCCAGGGACGGCGAGGTCCCGCTCAGATCCGCGCGGTGCCTCACTCCGCAGGACCCACCAACAGCCCTCGAAACTGTCGACAATTTCGCAGATCGCAGCCCCCAGGGACGGCGAGGTCCCGCTCAGATCCGCGCGGTGTCTCACTCCGCAGGACCCGCCAGCAGCCCTCGAAAATGGCGTCAATTTCGCAGATCGCAACCCCCCCAAGGACGGCGAAGTCCCGCTCAGATCCGCGCGGTGCCTCACTCCGCAGGACCCACCAGCAACCATCGAAAGTGGCGACAATTTCGCAGATCGCAGCCCCCCAGGGACGGCGAGGTCCCGCTCAGATCCGCGCGGTGCCTCACTCCGCAGGACCCACCAGTAGCCCTCGAAAATGGCGACACTTTCGCAGATCGCAGCCCCGCAGGGACGGGGAGGTCCCGCTCAGATCCGCGCGGTGCCTCACACCGCAGGACCCACCAGCAGCCCTCGAAACTGACGACAATTTCGCAGATCGCAGCCCCCCAGGGACGGCGAGGTCCCGCTCAGATCCGCGCGGTGCCTCACTCCGCAGGACCCACCAGCAACCTCGAAAACTGACGACAATTTCGCAGATCGCAGCCCCCCAGGGACGGCGAGGTCCCGCTCAGATCCGCGCGGTGCCTCACTCCGCAGGACCCACCAGCAGCCCTCGAAAGTGGCGACAATTTCGCAGATCGCAGCCCCCCAGGGACGGCGAGGTCCCGCTCAGATCCGCGCGGTGCCTCACTCCGCAGGACCCACCAGCAGCCCTCGAAAGTGGCGACAATTTCGCAGATCGCAGCCCCCCAAGGACGGCGAGGTCCCGCTCAGATCCGCGCGGTGCCTCACTCCGCAGGACCCGCCAGCAGCCCTCGAAAATGGCGTCAATTTCGCAGATCGCAGCCCCCCCAAGGACGGCGAAGTCCCGCTCAGATCCGCGCGGTGCCTCACTCCGCAGGACCCACCAACAGCCCTCGAAAGTGGCGACAATTTCGCAGATCGCAGCCCCCAGGGACGGCGAGGTCCCGCTCAGATCCGCGCGGTGCCTCACTCCGCAGGACCCACCAGTAGCCCTCGAAAGTGGCGACAATTTCGCAGATCGCAGCCCCCCAAGGACGGGGAGGTCCCGCTCAGATCCGCGCGGTGCCTCACACCGCAGGACCCACCAGCAGCCCTCGAAAGTGACGACAATCTCGCAGATCGCATCCCCTCAAGGACGGCAAGGTCCCGCTCAGATCCGCGCGGTGCCTCACTCCGCAGGACCCACCAGCAGCCCTCGAAAGTGGCGACAATTTCGCAGATCGCAGCCCCCAGGGACGGCGAGGTCCCGCTCAGATCCGCGCGGTGCCTCACTCCGCAGGACCCACCAGCCGCCCTCGAAAGTGCCGACAATTTCGCAGATCGCAGCCCCCATCGTCGGCGAAGAGAGGGCAGGAGGAGGCGGGAGGCGGGAGGAGGGACGCGACCACAGTGCTCTATTCAAAACGAATACCCAACCAAGGAGGGTTGGGAATTAAGCATGCTTCCGCCAGAGAAGGCACGGGCGCTGGCAGGAAAACGGAGGAGGACGGACCATGCCCCCCTGCCCCTCGTTCTTATGTTTCTGTACTTCTCCCTCGCCCGCCTTCCTCCTCCTGCTCCTTCCAATCTTTCTCCCGCTTCCGCTCCTCCCGCACCTTCTTCTCTTGGTCCTCTCACTCGCCCCCTACCCTCTCTGCCTCCACCTCCTTCGCACTCCGTCCCTGGCTCGGAGGCCGAGCTCATAGCGGACCCCGTCAGGCCCCAACGTGTTGAAGCCCCTGCTCGCTGGGGCGCCCACTTCTTGGTATCCGTGCCGCCCTCCATCGTCGCGCACCGCGCCTGGCCGACCAGTGCTGGGCAGGGGGAGCCGCGGCGCGGAGACACGCGCAAATCGTCCAGCTGCCCCTCGCCTCGCCGAGTGCTGACAAGCGTGCAACCGTCGCCCACTTCTGTTTGGTACCCCAGCTGTGAGTGTGTGTGTGTGTGTGTGTGTGTGTGTGTAAACGCTTCCCCCCTCCTCCCCCCGCGCGGCCGCCCTCGTCGTCTTTCCTTCTTCTTGCACGCCAGACAATCTGTATTTCGGTTGCCCCGATTCGCGCTGGTGCGGATTGCCTCCTCCGCCTCGTCACCGGCGAAAAAAGAAGTGTGTGTGTGTGTGTGTGGGTCAATCGGGTTAGTGACATACGCCAAGATCTGCCCACCTGCGTGCCGTCAAACGTGCAGCTGTCGACGTTTTCCTGCGCCCCCTGTGGGGTCCAGCGGAGCGCGGCTTGACGCAGAATGAAGACAGGCCTCGCCCACTGGGTGCTGCCAAGCGTGCCAGTGTCGCCACTTTCCTGCGCCCCAGGTTGGGTAGGCCCCTGGGTAAGCTGACGTTACGGGGTGGACCTTACGGCGCAACTCTTGGTGAGCGACAGTTGGGGTGCAATATGTGGGATTCTACGTGTAAGGTGCCATTTATGACGTGCAGCTTCTCGGATGCAGTAGGAACGCAACATAAAAGGGGTGCGATTCCTGTGGTACAACACATCTGGCTTAACGTATTTGGTTGAACATGTGGAATGCAGCATCTGGGTCGAATCCTTATGAGGTGCAACTTGTGGACTGCAGCCTGTGGGGGTGCTCCCTGACCACTTTGACTAATACGCAGGGAACAACTCATGTTGTGGTGCATCTTGATGCACGCGACGACGGCTATGGCCAGACCCCGCAAACCCTCGCCCATTCGTCGGTGTCCCTCCCCACTTCAGCGCCGCCGAACGACGCAACAAGAGCAGGTGGGAAGATAGCCAAAGGCAGGGGCGTTGTCCGCAGGGGTGGCCCAGGAGGGGGTCTCGATCGCCATGGGCGGACCCAAGGGAAAGAATGCGAGGGGTGAAGGGAGGATATTGAGGAGGTTGATCGTGGCCGAGAGGAGGAGGCGGAGGATGATGACAGGCATACCGATGATGAGGGAGTATGAAGGGAAGGATGAGAATGAGGAGGAAAAGGAGGCGAAGGAGGAGGATAACGATGATGATGATGCTGCTGATGACGATGTTGCTGATGATGATGATGATGATGATGATGATGATGATGATGATGCTGATGCTGATGCTGATGCTGATGATGATGATGCTGATGATGAGGATGATGATGGTAATGATGGTGATGGTGATGATGATGTTGATGCTGCTGATGATGATGATGATGCTGATGATGATGATGATGATGATTCTGATCCTGATGATGCTGCTGATGATGCTGCTGCTGATGCGGAGGAGGAGGATGAGGAGGAGGAGGAGGAGGAGGAGGATAAGGAGGAGGAGGAGGAGGGAGGATGATGAGAAGGAGGAGCAGGAGGTGGAGGAGGAGGAGGATGAAGAGGATGTTCGCCCGACCAGTGGTGAGAAGAATTGTGCAGCTAAAGAATCCTTAACCTCCTCCCCCTCCTCCTCCTTCCCCCTCTCTTTCCTCCCTTTTCCTCCTCACTCACTGTAGGGCAGCCGCCCGCTCCAGAAATAACAGCATGAGTTGGCGAAAGCGCCTCCTTGAGGCGATATCTCCTGTACGCTGTCCGGGCGATACTTTTACACCCGAGGCTCGCTCCCTCCAAGGCCATGCGTGCCACTTAACGCGCGGCTAAGAGCACCAGGATTTGAAACGGGCGTTGGGGCTGCCTGCCAGGCGCTCCCGTTCACACTGCCCCCCAGCCCCGCCCTTACTCCCACCGCCCCCTGCCCCGCCCGAAGCGGCAACTTCGGCAGCTGCTCCAGCGAACCCAGAAGGGCATGCGTGGGCTTGGCGTCGCACCCGCTGGGCGTGCCAGCGCTGTTTGCGCTTTGTCACGAGCGACCGTAAGCCAGGCGCCCAACGGGGAGGGCGGAATACCCCCCATGGGGCTGGTGTGAGAGCAGCATGCCCACACGCGTACATGCTACCAAACATCTCTGCGGGGACTTCGGTCGGCATGGGCCAACAGCCCCGCGGAGTGAATCGATCCGCAGATTGCGCAAACAGCCGCAGGATGGGACGAAACATGTTTTCTACAGACCGCAACGACCCAGTGAGCACTAAGGTGAAAAGAGGCAAGAGCGGGGAGACCCTCGTCAAGGCAAAAGGCCGGGCCAACTTTCGAATTGGGGTGTTGACCTCTGGCAAACCTGTCCCAAGAATGCTTTGCGCCATTGGACGGGAAACCGTGTCCTGGCGGGCATTCTTTACCCCAAAAAACGCACAGCGCCAGTTTCAGAGTAGGCGCCACACATGTCGCATATAAACAAAACGCCATGGGAATTGTTTGCTACTTGCAAAATGTTCCCCCTTGGGTTGGCGACCAGAGCAGAGAGAGCTGCGATGTACCCACAGCCTCCCAGCGACCGCGCTTTTTGTTTTTTTGTTTTTTGTTTTGCTCTCTCTCTCTCTCTGGAGGGATGAGAGGAAGGAGGAGGAAAGGGGCTCTGGACACCGTGCTCACAAATACATTTGAGGAACGCGTGCGGGCACGCAATTGTCCGCCGGACAATTCGGCGTGCTGACCACACCAGAGGGCTCATCAATCAGAGCGTGGAGCACGCACGTTCCGCATTGCGAGGGGCGCGTTCGCATACGACCCTGGCCTTTTCCCATGCGGGTACCTATCGCACCACACAAACTCAGGACTTTAAGGATGAGACTTCCAAGCGGTCGTGGATCACCGAACTCTGAGGGTCGCTTCATCCTTGAAGATGGGCTTAGGCGCCCTGAAGCCTATAGCGTACTTGGCAATCCTCCCTCCTCCCTCCTCTCTCCTTCCTCCTGGACTGGTGTTTAGAGGTTGCCATCCGGTTCAGTGTTGGTGTTCTTATTTACGTTACTGATAATCGTGCTGTTTATGACGGCCGGCTTTGCAAAGATCATCACGAACCCGTGCTCTTGGGCCTATCTGGAGGGAAACTGGTAAGCTCCTCGAGGCTCGGAACCCCACTTTCATTACAGTATGTTGGGCCCCATGTCATCTCAATGTGGATGAAGGACATAGGCTAGGCGTGCCGTTTCAAATTTTGCTGGGCAGTGCTGTTGCTGATGTCACTGCAGGTGAAACCGCGATGTCTTGGAGAGTCTCGGAGAGTCAGAGAGCGAGAGTGTGGGACACTGAAAGGAAGGCCGCCCTTGTGAGGAGATGAATAATGAGAGCGCAGTTGGAGGCAATGGTTGCCCAGTCCACGTCGCTTGATCATCCTGCCCCACAGACGCTCGAGGGAGATGTGCCCCCTCCCCCTCCTCCTCCTCCTTCTCCTCCTCCTCCTCCTCCTCCTCCTCCCCCTCTTCGGCCGCAGCAGTTGCGGTCTTCAGCAGCCTGGACGACACAGGCGCGCGGTGCACCCGTTGTTTCTCGCCCTCGTCCAAAGCCGGGAGATCAGATTGGCTTCGATCGAGTTGTGAGGCCCCCTTGTTATTAATGATGTGCTGTCACGTCCCTTCTCGGGGTGTCGGGTCCACGTCGCCGGGGATGAGTCCATGGGTTTCAACCGGTGATTTTTCCCAAACAGTGCGTGCTTGGCTCTGCAGGGACTGTGGAGCCAGTGGGAAGGACCAGCTCCGACCTCTTGCAGGCCAGTGCCGCCCCGATCAGATCACTCGCTCAGGTCGGGATTACATCGATCGTTTTTTCGAGGTCTCCCACAGAAGGCGCTTGAATTGAAGTGAGGTGTATCTCTGTGGTTGGGATGTTGCTTCGCAACTGTTCTGATTCCTGATTCCTGACTCCTCCGTCCTGGACTGGATGAGGTGTTTGAGCCAAATGTCTTTCTTGCCTCCCCTCCCCCTCCTTCCTCGCCGCGCCCCCCCGGGCCGCCTCCCCCCCTCACGGACGAGCAGCTGGCCAAGCACGCCGAGGACCGCCTGCGCCGCGAGGCCAAGAGTGCCGAAGCGCACAAGAGACGCGCCCGGTGGGCCGGCTCCCTCTCCTTGGCCGGCTTCTTCGAGGCTGGAGCCGCCCCTCTCTCTTTCACATTCAAGTAGGCCGAGGGGCCGCCTCACAGTTGGACCGCGGACGCAGGGCCCCCCTCCTCCCTCCTCCCTCCTCCCCCCTTTTCCCCCCTCCTCCTCCTGTCCCTCCTCCTGTCCCTCCTCGTCCCTCCTCCTCCGTCCCCCCCCTCCTCCTCCTCCTCCTCCTCCTCCTCCTCCTCCTCCTCCTCCTCCTCCTCTCTCCTCCTCCTCCCTCCTCCTCCCTCCTCCTCCTTCACCTCCTCCTCCTCCTCCTCCTCCTCCTCCTTCACCTCCTCCTCCTCCTCCTCCTCCTCCTCCTCCTCCTCTTCCTCCTCCTAGCCGTTCTGGCTCAGGCCGTTGGGGCTGAGCTTGCAAGCGCGCACTTCAGAGCGGCTCGCGCTTGCGGGCCAGTCTTTCCAACTTTCACGCGGCCCGTGTGGCCAGTCATCCGCGCGGGGGCTCCCGCCGTGGATGGCCCCCCTCGATGGTCAAGTTCTGCCAGGGTCGCGCACGCCTCACTGGGGCTGCTCGTGCGGCGTGGCCGACAACTGGGCGTCGAGGATCTCGTGCCGTCTGTGCGTTCGTCCTGCAGCGCAGAAGACCATCCAGGCTGCACGCCAGGCTGCTGTCAAAGCGCGTGTGCCTCAGCAGCCGCAGGGGCCCAAGCCTAAGCCGCTCGGCAAGTGGGCTCAGGGCCCCCCAGGGAATGCTAACGCGAAGATGCTCAGGCAGCTCCAGGACTTGCAGCAGCAGGTTGCCCAGCTCACTGGAGGAGGGACCCCGCCGCCGTCAGGAGGGGCGCCTCCATGGGCCACTGGAGGTGCAGGTGGAGGTTGAGGAGGCAGCAGCGGAGGTGGATCTGCGCAGCCATCCTCAGGACAAGACGTGCTCGCCTACCTCAAGAAGCTTGGGGTCGACAGCTCGGCCCTTGCGGCAGTCGAGGAGGCGGAGAAGAAGGCTACGGAAACGAAGAAGCGGGCGCCCACGGCACAGTCGGTGCGCTGGAAGGTCGAGAACCTCAAGTCCAAGGTCACGAAGATGGAGGCGCGGATCAATGAGATCGAGCGCCAGCGCGCAGCCTTGGAGGAGGAGCTCGCGACGGCCAAGACGAATCTCGACAAAGGACGTGGGGACCTTGTGCAGGCCCAGGAGCTGCTATGCAAGGCGCACGCCAACGAGTTCGACGACCCGCTTAAGGCCATGTCGGCTGGGCTCGACGCATCTGTCGTCGAATCGACCGAGGACAAGGCCGCGCTGAAGAAGCTGCAGCAGCTGCAACAGGAAGCTCGAGTGGCTGCTCGGGCCGCTGCTGCGTCTGCAGGTGCTGCTAGTGGTGCTCACCCACCTACTGCTGCCAGTGGAGAGCACATCTCCGCCGAGGACGGTGACAGCGACGACATCGACATGGAGCTGCTTGGAGGCGAGGACTTCGAAGAGCGCACGCAGGCCTTCAACGAGGCCGCCGAGGAACTCAAGGCAGCCAAGGACGGACCTCAGGAGGCTGTGGACGCAGCCAAGCGCAAGTACCTCGAGGCAGCTCTGGCCATCGGGGTTAAGCGTGCTAGGAAGAGTTCCTAACCCGAGCGCTGTCGTCGGCGGCAGGGTTGGCATGGCTAGCCTAGAGCGGTTCCCCGAAAGCAACATGATCGACTACGACTGGGAGCAAGCCACGGGCTTCGCAGTTCCAGCCATGACGGACGACCTGCTGTTCGAGTCGACCCTGTTCAGGCAGATGGACGTCGTGGGCGCGCCTCTGCTGGACCCTGCAGTGTGGCCACTTCCAGGTGCTGGACGTGGCGCGGGCCGTGGGCCCATGGGCGGAAGGGGACAGGGATTCAGCCCCTGGAAATCACGCCCCTCCGCCCTCAGGCACTGGGGCTTCTAGTTCGTCAGGTTCGCGCGCGGCGACTGCGACGAGTGGCGCACTCGCGGCTCCTCTGGAGCCGCAGAAGTCGCCGCAGGGACTGGGAGGACCAGCGGGACTTCGAGGGCCCCCCCCCCCAACTGGCCCACTTCGGGGTTGGGGGCATGTGCGACGCAGAGGGCCTCTTCGTCGACTCAGAGGGCGGGTGCATCGGCGTCTTCGGCGTGGGCCCCTGTAGGCACGCACTGCTCAGCACCGCCTGCTGACATGAGGGCGCCAGAGGGTACCGACCTTCGGCAGCAGCCGTCGGCGCGCACCGCTCAGCGCACCTCGTCAGCCTTGTGGGGCCAGAGGGTGCCGACCTTCAGGGGGCGCTGGCACAGCTGGCTGCGGTTGTGGAGACCGCGATCCCTTCTCCCCACGTTGAGCTGGATTCGGATACGAAATACCGGGTAGAACTCGACAGGGGGGCGTTCGTACCTCCTGCTCGTAATCTTCTAGCGGGCGAATGTGCACGTCGTGATGTACAGGGCTCCGCTTTGCAGGTGAAGAGTTTTGCCGCTGAGGAGGCTCGTCGCCAACCTCAACCGGTGGCAGTCAGCACGCTCGTCATTGCAGGCATGAACGTCAATGCCTGGACCACGTTCGAATCAATGATGGAGTGGATGGCCGGCGAAAGCAAGGCTGGAGGTGCCCTTCCGCTCCCGCAGGTCTGCTGCATCCAAGAGACGCGTATCAAGAGTGACACCAAGCAGGTCTCCGCGATGAGCTGGGGACGCAGGCATGGGTATCACCACTTTTCTTTTGGAATGGCTCACAGTACGGGGCCATCATCGCAGCAGAGCAGTTCAGGTGTTGCAGTAGGAGCTCGCACTTCACTCGGCTCGACACCCACGGCGACCACGGTATTTGAGGATTGCTCTAGCAGGGTGGTGGCCAGGACAGTCAACGTGGGGTTCCCGAAGGGCATAGTCGTCATTAGCATGTACCTGGTGACGGGTAAGGAGCTCTCAGGACCCAATTTGGACCTCTTGCATAAGGTTGGGGCCTACATCATGGCCCAAGATAGGCCCTGGGTGCTCCAAGGGGACTTCAACTTCGAGCCAGACGCGCTTCAGGGTTCAGGGTGGCTGCAGAAGGTTCGTGGGGTTCTAGTGGCACCAGAGACCCCAAATTGCAGGACGACGAACCCCCAGGAGGCTCAACTGGTAGCTCAGAAGGACTCGCAGGGCACCTTGGACGACTGGGTCATCTTGGGTGCAACAGCTGGGCCAGTTCAAGCTGCTGATGCTAGTAGGATTCTCGATTTATTTGTGGTTGCAATGGTGTTGGCCACGCGTGTTGAGGAGATCTCGGTCATGGACCAGGCTCCGCTCTACCCGCACGCGCCCGTCGTCTTAAAGCTAAAGGGTCTGAGCCATGTGTCGACGATCAACCAGCAAGTGCGCTTCAAATCTTTCCCAATGGAGCTCCTTGGTCCCCTGCAGGCCCCAGTCGAGTACAATTGGTCATGGGATGTGGGTGCCCCAGCAGATCTGGGCCTCATGGTGAAGGAGTGGTTTGGGTTCTCGGAGCGGCGCCTGATCCAGATCCATAGGATAGACCCTCAGTGTTCCAGGGCCTACGTGGGCAGGGCTGCGGGACCGAAACCGAAAGTTGTTTCCCTGGCATCGGTTTGGGAAAAGGACCAGAGGCGCAGATTTTCTCGGTCGAAGACGGCTTGGATCTCCTATGTCGCGCTCCGCAGGCGTATTTGCCAGACTCGAGTAGGTGCAAGGGCCGCATGCTCATCGCTCAGTGGTCCAGGGACCTGAAGGCCATGGTCGCCGACATGGGCCCGTCCGCCGCTGATGCCGAGCTCTCGCCAGATTTTTTGAGCACCTTCGCTGATGTTCCCACCGCGGGCGACGAACCCGTCCACGATGCCTTGTATGAGATAGACAAAGAGGTGGACAGCAGGAGGCGGGAGGACTCAAAGTCACCACTAAAGGAGTGGAGTAGCTGGGCGGTTGAGAGTGTGAAAGGAGGAGGGAAGGCGGCCCACAAGCTTGCTAAAAAGAAGGCATCCAATGCAACCTCGCTTCTCGACGCCGAGGGCGTCCCTCATGTAGGTGCAGGAGCACTCTCGGCTCTTTTAGACGAGTGGGTGCCACTGTGGTGTGTTGCTGGCAGGCGGGACGAACACCCGTCGCTATGGTCTGTCCCAGATGATGAAGCTCATTTGGAACCCAATTCCCTGGACCGGCTCCTGAAAGTTTGTCGGAAGTATGCCCCAGGTGCTGGTTTGGGCTGGGATGGATTTCACCCAAGATGGGTTCTGAGCCTCACGGGGGAGCACCAGCTGAGGCGTTCAGATATTCTGCGCAGGTTTGAGGACAGACCACAGGAACTACTTGCCTTCTTGACCAACATGGTCTTCCTAGACAAGCCCGACGGCGGTGTACGCCCCATCGGCCTCCTCTGCCTCGCCCTGCGGCTGTGGTCACGGCTGCGTCAACCTTACTGCCAGGCTTGGGAGAGGAAGCACGCGGAGGCCTTCTATTGGGGCACGGGGCCCCACAACACGTGCGAGAGGGCTGGTTGGGTCCACAATCTCTTGGGAGGCTTCTGCAAGGAGGTCGGTCTTCAGAGTGGGTCTGTCTTGGTGGACTTGAGCATATTTTACGAACATTTAAGGCGCCAGGATCTCCGAGCTGCTGGGCTCCAGTATGGGTTCCCCATCAAGGTCCTCAGGGGGTGCTGCTCGATATGTGCGGGATATAGGGCGCTACTGTATGGAGGAGCAGTTTCGACGGCTTACTCGGCGAATGCAGCTGTGGTGGCAGGATGTTCAGGGGCGACGACCTTGGCCAAATTATTGTTGCTCCGACCTCTCCTTCTCACTCAGCAAGGTCGTCCCAACCTTTTCATCCGCAATGTTGTGGACGATGTGGCGCTTCAGGTATGTGGGCGACCACTGCAGGTAGCGCAGGTACTTGCGGGTGCAGTCGGCCAGCTCCTTGAACAGCTCCACCTGCCCGTGAACATAAAGAAAACCAAGTGCATGTGCACGCGTGAAGTTCAAGCTCATGTTAATGGAGCTTGGTGTCTGCCTGTGTCGTCTCGGGTCGAGCATGCGCGTGATCTAGGCACAGACGCGACAACTGGGACTAGGAGACGCGTGGGAGTGCAGAGGGCGAGGTTCATCGATGCAGGTTCGCGTTCGAAGCGACTTCGGCTTCTGAGGGAGGCAGGGGCTGATGTGGCTCTTGTGCAGCGAATGGGGGCAACGGCCTCAGCTCTCTGGGGTAGCAGCGTCTCGGGGATTTCGCCGACGACCATGCGTGGTCTGAGGTTGTCGGCGGCCCATGCTTTAGGGCGCCACCCAAAAGGAGCCCCCCTGGGAATTCGGTTGCACTCGTTTCGTTTGGGCGAAATCGTGGACCCTTTCGTGGCCTATGTTGGCCATGTGGCCTTTCAGTGGGCCGCTGCGGTTTGAAGCAGTTTTCCCAACGTTTCGGTGTTAAGTGCGACGGCTGGCGCTGCAATCGCTCGAGCAAATTCGAAGAAGTACCCGTGGAGGGGGGCTTCCACGCCTGCGGATGTTGCTATTCTGAGTCTGCAGCGCATCGGTTGGAGTTTTCTGGACTTTCGCTCGGTCCTGTCGGACCTCGGGCAGGTCAGGGACCTTTCGCAGATTTCACCAGTCGGGTTCCGGCTGCAAGTCAGAGCGGCGGCCATCAGGGCTTCCGACAGGCAGGCCCTTATGCGTGCAGGCGATGATTTCCCAGGGTACCCTCTGTTCTGGGATGCGTTGAATCCTCTCCTCCGATCCTCCTCCTCCACGTGGAAGCCCTAGCATCAGAGGTCCCTGAGGAGCTTGATGAGCAATGTGCACTGGCCACAAGCACGGGTGCACAAGCATGGCTACCACAGCTGCTGCAAGTGTAGATTGTGTCAGGAGGAGGCGGGGGGTCTGTTTCACAGGCAGTATCGATGCCCAGCGAATGCGCCCCTCAGGAGGGACATGGTCTCGCCTCAGCTCGCTAGCAGAGAGGCGCGCGTGTGTGAGAGAGGAGAGGAGCTGGCGGAGCGGTTCGCTCGAGCGATCTTCCCCATCGCCGCTGGCTCTCTTTCCAGCGCTGGGGCCTGAGCAGACGGTTTTCTGGATAAACAGGCCTGCTACAGGCCGTCTCAGTGGTTTATTTTTTTCGGACGGGTCCGCCCGCTGGCCTGGGATCCCAGGGCTTTCGCGGGCTGGCTGGGCCTTGATCCAGGCTGACCCTCTGGGCAATGTTGTCTCAGCGTGCTACGGGCCCGTTCCTTTCTCCCACGGGCCCAGTCGGCTAAAGATGGAGAAGGCTTCGCCGTGCACATGCTGATGCAATGTGCGATGGCGCCAATTGATTTGTTTTGTGACTGCCAAGGGGCCCTGGATGTCCTCTGGGGTGGCCCAGGGGCGGGGGCCCATGCGGGAGGGCCCAGGGCCCATCTCTGGGCCTCCTTTTGGTCCAGCTTTGGGCCAGGGGACTTCACGGCGAGCAAAACGGCAGCACATTGCACGATGGCCGATGTCCACAGAGGGAAGACTACCCTGTGGGAGAAGAAAGCCAACGACTCGGTCGACTCTTATGCGAAGATGTGCGCTGCCAAGCATCTCTTGTGTGAATCTGATGTGAACCTGTACAGAGGTTTTAAACTTTTGGTAAAGGAGCCGGCCAAGCGGGCCGCCAATTTAGAGGTACATTTGCAGGGTCAGTCGGAGAAGCGTCTGGACACTGTTGGCTTCGCGGCGGCTGAAAAAAAAAGGTTGCTCCCGATTCTCACGAGCCGCCACCTTTGCCTGAGCCAGAGATTATTGAGTCGGAGGGTGGGGGCGGGGTGGAGCCTGGGTCGGGAGGGACGGGTTGTTTGGACTGGGCCGACATGGCCACCTCAGCCTTCTTTGTGCAGGGCCATGCTCCCATGTGCTGTGTAAGTGAGAGCCCCGCCCGTGCTGGTGTGCCTATCGTGTTCTGTGTGAAATGCGGGGCCTAGTGCGAGGACTATCGGCCAGGGGACCTGCTCGTGGCAGGGTGTAACCACAGGCCTCGTTCCGCTCAGGCCAGGCACCAGTTGAAGCGAATTCGGGACGGCAGGCACCCCCATGGAAGGGCCTCGTCCAAGAATTTGGTGGTTTCCCAGTCTCGAGGGCTCTCGGATGCGGAGAGGGCTCTCATGTGTGTCCGATGCCATGCCTCGCCTTCTCCTGCCGCAGGTAAGGCGGGCCGTCGGCCCAGGCTCGGCTACGCTTGTCGCGAGGCCGTGCTGGAAGCCTTCGGACTGCAGGGGTGCGACCTAGACATGGTCAGGTCGCTAGGCGAGGCGGCGCCCCGACCTCCCCAGGATCCCGAGGACGAGGAGGCCTCGGATTCGGAAGGAGAGGTTTTCTAAGTTTTTTCTCTGACTTTAGGTCGCTCCACAACAACCTCTTCCTCCTCCTCCCCCTCCT
>CAUYUJ010017137.1:318151-343367 GCA_963575745.1 Prorocentrum cordatum | reverse complement strand
CCCCCCCCCCCCCTGGCGCCGGGCTCGCTCGCGCGCGCGTCTCCCGCGGCCCTCCGAGCCAGAACGGCCGCGGAAGAGGACGCGCTGTTGCCGCTCCAGGGCGCCACAGGTTTTTCGCCGCGCGAGGCGCCTGCGGGGGGGAGGAGAATAAGGAGGAGGAGGAGGAGGAGGAGGAGGAGGAGGAGGAGGAGGAGGAGGAGGAGGAGGAGCACACGTCGCCATGGCGGGAACGTGTCGTGTTAGACATGAAGGGCAGCGCGGGCGGCGCCTCGGGCCTGGGCGATGAGCTGCGCGGAGGCGTACTCACCCAGGCGAAGTAGAGGCCGAAACTTGTGGCAAATGTGATATGTCAAGATGGGCGCCCGATGAGCACGGGCGATGCTGACCCCACTGAGAGATTCTCCATCCGCCCCCCCCCCCCCCGTCCCAGGTAGAGAAGGGGGAGAGAGGAAACGACTGGATTAACGTGGGGTTAGCCGCCGCCCACAGGAGCGGGCAGGATATGTAGTGAGCAATCGAGTCTGGTGCCACGCACCCAAGCCTGCAGGTTGCTGGGGCAAGGATCTTAACCCTGTCACTTGTTATCGAAGCCATGCAAGACTTTTGATATGTGGCCACTGATGGCTCGGTGGCCGCGAACGAAGAAATCGTCTCAGCTGCTGCCATCGGTCCACGAGCTCGTCGGCAGAGGGGAGAGGAGGAGGAGGAGGAGGAGGAGGAGGAGGAGGAGGAGGAGGAGGAGGAGGAGGAGGAGGAGGAGGAGGAGGAGGAGGAGGAGGAGGAGGAGGAGGAGGAGGAGGAGGAGGAGGAGGAGGAGGAGGAGGAGGAGGAGGAGGAGGAGGAGGAGGAGGAGGAGGAGGAGGGAGGAGGAGGAGGAGGAGGAGGAGGAGGAGGAGGAGGAGGAGGAGGAGTGGGAGTTCGCGCGCAGCCTAGAACGTAAGGTTTTAGTGGGGGGTGCCTGGGACGGGGATGTCCGCGGCCCATTCGGCCTCAAGTTTTTCTCTCGGGCCTTTGAATCCGAGGCTCTGCGTGCTCGGGCGGCCGAGGCCACGCAGGGCGATAGCGGAGCTGTCTGCGGCGGCGGCCTGGCGCAGCGCAGCAGCCCGGTGCCCAGAGAGGCCCCGGGCGGCTGCTGGCTGGGGCCCCAGAGGCTGACGCTGGAGGGGCCTCAGCCGCGCGCCTGTGGCAGTCGGCCTGGGCGCGGCAGTCGGGCCGAGTGACCGATCCAGTGAGGGAGATGCAGACGGACAGCAGTGGCAGGAGGGGCTGGGTCAGCCCATGATGGCCCTCCTGCCTATCATCATCGGGGCCGTCGCGGCGGCGGAGATCGGGCGGCGCTGGTGGACACCCGCAACGCCGATCTTGCCGCCGGCTCCGCGAGGCGCCGAAGAGCCCACAGGCATGTTGTGGGCGGACGGGATTGGAGGGACAGCGTACCCTCCTCTGCTGCGGGCGCTGGAAGAGGACCAGCGGCGTCGCGGCGTGGCGGCGGCGAATGAGAAGTCGCAGCGCCATGCGTCCACTGAGGCTGAGGGGCCGAGGCCGGCAGGGGGCAAAGGGCGGACAGGCGCCCATGCACCGCCGCCCAGCACGGCCGCGGGTGGCAAGGGGCGGCAGCCGCCCCCACCACCTCCCCAGCAGAGCTGGCCGGCGCCAGGAGCCAGTGAGGAGGGGGCGGCTGCTAGCGGGAGGAGACGGGGTCCCACCTGGAGTTGGGTCACCACAGGCTGGGACAGAGTCACCGACCTCAGGCTCTTCGCCAGACGTCGGCTCGCACCCTACGCGGGACCAGAAGGTTGAGGAGGATGAGGACAAAGACAAGTACGGGTGGTTCGGCTTCGGCGGCGTCAGGGTGGGGATCAGCTGGCTGGGCGGGTGGTTCATGGACCTGCCCAAGACAGAGCTCAAGTGGGCCGACGTCGCTTGGGGCGGCGGCGGGGTCATCGGCAGTGGCCTCAACAAATTGGGCTACGCAGCGTTCGGAGCGGTGTGGCCAATACTGTGCCGGACGACCTTCGCAGGTCTCATAATGGCGATGGTGATTGGCCTCGGGTACGGGTTCCAGTCCATCGCCTCAGCTCTTGATGTGTTGCTGTGCACGCCGCTCATATGGGTACGGCGCCTACTCGGATGGTGTTGCCCAGCAAAGAAATCGGGCCCAGCAGCCGTGGACGAGGGTGTGGTGCCGGAGCTCCGTGTACCTGCGAGTGCTACACGAATGGGCAATGAGTTCTACGCGCAGTTGCGGGCGAAGGGAACCGACAAGGTGCCGGACCACCTGATCATAAAGGTGGGAGACACGGCCGCTCGCCTGGGGCGCCCTTCGCCCTTCGCTGAACACCGGCATCAAGTATAAGAAAGCAGGGGTCGCGTGGCCCTACCAGGAGGTGCTGGCGACTACGTCACGTCGGCTGCGCGACATCCTGGAGGACTCACAAGACAAGGTGATCTACCTCTGCCGGGAGATGCCATGCCTTGACGACGGTCACTACGCTGTCCTCGCCCCAACTTATGGGTACGTCGCGGCCGACTCCGACACCAACGTTGAGGCGTTGATCCTGGCAGGACCTAAGCCCTGCTGGTTTGGCAGAGCGGTTGGTACGGCTGCTGCCTCGTGTGCACGGGGGTGCGCGGTCGTGGGCTTGAAGGGGCGTGCGAAGCTCTGTGGGTCTTTGAAGAGGTGCGGCTAGCGAGAATGCCAGCGCGGCCGAGGGGGCGCGGGTGACACCCCAGCGAAGTTGCTCAAGGACCCGAGCTCGGAGACATAATCGGAGCCCGAACACCAGCGTTGCAAGGCCCACGACGTTCTCTACCAAGAGGGCGACACGATCTACCAATTGTCGAAGGAGAAGTGCCGCGATCGCGCCAGGGGGGAGCCGATCCGCTTGGTCACGAAGGACGGGGGTAAGTCCAACATCAAGGGCCCCGAGAAAGTTGTGAAACTGTGCCCATCTCGGTTGCCACTCGCTGGGAAGGGTGATGAACTGCGGTGTTCTGACCAGCTTCGAGCACGACCTGTCCGTGGCTCCGCGGTCGGGCCCACATCCAGATCGACCTGGTGTACCCGAAGTGGTGATGGCCGGGTTGACGCCTGAACGTTCGAGAGAGTCCAGGTCGCGCGCCCCACCTCCGTCCAGAGCCGAGGCACCGGGCATGATCGCCAACCCCAACGGGGCCTGGCTCGCGGCGATGGTGCGTGGGCCTGAGGAGTCGGAGACCGCTGGGAAACACTTCCCACAACGGGTCAAGAGAGCCCCAAGAGGGGCCCGAGAGGGGCCCAAGAGCGCTCAAGAGCACACCAAGAGCGCCCCAAGAAGGCCCCACGGGCAAATTTTGAGCCTCTGAGGGGGGGGGCTCAATTGAAGACCCTCCTCCTTTTGAGCTACAGGGATCAAAACGGCCCCAAGAGACCTCTCATACCTGCCCAAAGGCCTCAAATAGGGCTCCAAGATGGCCCCCAAAGAGCCCCAGGATGGCCCCAAGAGGGCCCCAAAAGAACCTCAAGAGAGCCCCAAGATGGCTCCAAGAGAACCCCGAGAACCTCTCACAACAACGCTTCAACTCGCCCGGCGAACTGTTTCTGAAAGGGCTGGTGGGGATACTTTTTCGGTCGCGTCCGCTAGCGAAGGCGCTAGCGGAGTCAGAAGCGCTACGAGTCACGACAGCGGCCTAACTAGCAGCTGAACGCGCCGCGAGCCGGCCGGCCCACTCATCCAGCAGCGGCTGACTGCGCGGGGGGAGCGGCGAGCTGAGGGCGTCCAGGGTGCTCGAGCACTTGCAACACGGCAAAATGCTGGTGAATTCAAGATGTACCGAGTGGCAAAACCCAAACGGAGCGTGAGGACGATAGCTGTGGGCTGCGTGTCTGCGTGTCCAACGTGCCGTCTGAGTGCCCAGACGTGGTAAGCGATGGGCAGCCGCCAGTGGGGCGCCAAGCCCAGGCCGCGCCAACGGCGTGTGCGAGCCAGCTGAGCTGCTCCGCCGGACGGGCCTGGGGGGCGGCCGCGGCTGCGAAGGCTGAACCACTCGAAACGGGCTGACCTCCAGGGGCCGTCATCCCGCGCAACATGAGGATCCACCGAAACTGCAGGGGGCCATCCAAGCACAGCTGCGCGGGCGCCGGCTGAAGCGCTGCGTGAGGCCAAGCTGGCGGGAAGGAACATCGCCAGCAAGGTGGGGGGTCCAGGGTGGAACTGCACGGCAGCTGCCGCCTGATGTACGCCGAAGGCCACCGTGGGACTGCCTTATCCGCCGAATCCGACATTCCCCGCAGGGGTGCAGGGTCTTCGTCGAATCCGTCATTCCCCGCGGGCGTCCAGGGTCGCAACTAACCGCCGCTGAAGGTGAGGTAAAGTGACCGCTATCAGCGGGGGTCCTGGGCAGCCCTGGGGTGTGGGGACGTTCGTCTCCGAGACCAGGGTACTAGCCTGGCGGCAGTCCAGCCTGGGGGAGACCCGTGGGGGGGGGGGCGGTGGGGACAGACATCGCCGACCCTCCACGCGGAGGGGCTCCCAAAGGACATCAGGCGAGGGTGGGGGCACAGGGAAACGATCGCCCCGCGGTCCAAGGGCAAGTGGACGTGGCCGGAGCCCGGCCCGGGAGGGGCCCGAGGAGAGAGGCGGTGGGGACAGACATCACCGCACCTCGTACGGATCCCAAGTGCACCTGGCCAGGGGACACGGCCGCCATTCCCCGAGAGGCATCCAGGGTCGCAGCTAACCGCCGCTGAGAGGAAGGTAATACCGAACGGTCGATCTTTTCGTCCACTACTGGTGTGGTCCAGGGTGGGCAGTCTGCAGCCAGTGGACTGACTCGCTGAAGGCAGTGCTGCCACCTCGAAGGCCGACGCGTCCGTGGGGGCGGTGTGTGGTGGTTCATCCAGGGCGCAGCTAACCGCTGCTGATGTGTAGAGAGGAGAGCGGGTCGGACCCTGAGGCGAAGAGGCCGCAATGCGCCGGGAAGAACGAAAGGGGGGGGAGCCCAGGGAGGGTTGTTCCCGGGGTCCGCCGCCTCAACGCTCCACTGGGGTGTGCGGCAGCATCGGCCTGGGGCTGACTTCCTTGCCGCGCGGCCCTCAAGCCCCAGGGGCACGGCGAGTATGATCTGGCGCCTGCGGCGCGACAAAACTGAGACCCAGCTGGGTCTGCCTGAGCCAGCAACCAGGCAGGGGGGGGATGCTGGGGCCCACCTCCAGCCCAGGGTGCCGCAGTGCAGGCTGTCGTCATCGGACAGCAAAGTCTGGGTGCCTGGGGGTTCTGCCGGCGTGAGCCAGGCGTGGCCCCGCTGGGCAAGTGAGGGTGAGATGTCGGGCGCATGCGGGGGATGCCCCAGCGGCGGGCCCGAAAAGGTGGCGGGTGGTCCACTTATCCAGCGAAGGCTGTCTAGCCAAGCTGCGCCATGGGTGAAATGGGGGGGTGCTCCCTCGCCCCAGCGGTGGGTGGCCCCAGGCATTGCGGCCTGAGCCGGGCGCAGCGAGGTGAAACAAGCCCCTTCAGGGCCACGGGTAGCTGGAGGTGGGGGGGCCATGGGTCCTCTCTGGGCTGATGCCTGTACCGTGGTGTTGGTAAGCTGAAGTACGCCGTGGCGGGGGCACGTCAACCTTGGGTGTTGGAGTCGTTCTTGGCCTACCAGCGGGCCCGCTTTTCGGAGTCGCGGCCCACGAGGACCATTCCTGCCAGCCCCGCCAGTGGCCGGGGGTGGCTGTTCCTGTGGCTCCTGCCCAAGGGTCCTGTGCCGCTGCACGCGCAACCGTGCGGTTCTCGGTGGTCCAGGGAGCTGGCGTGTCGCGGCTGCCGTGTGCGCGTTGGGCGTGTGCGGGGGCGTCGTGTCGCACGTGGAAATTCATGTGCCCGCGCCGAACTTCGACCCAGTCTATGCAGAGTCTGAGCTCACGATCCATCCGATATGCGTCGTTGCCAGCCTTGGCCCATTCTTCCAAGAAGTCTGCGCACGTCTCAGGTGTGTTGAGCTGGGGGCTGCTCTTATAGCCTCCCTTGAGGTCCTGACTTTGGGCAGCCCGCTTAACCCACGCGTGCCATATAGCGTTGAAGGTGCCTCCCAATGTCTTTTGCAGGCGTGTGATTTTGTCCTGGATTGGTTCGTCCTTTTCCACGTCCGCGGCTGCTACAGTGCATCTGTACATGGGGCCGCCGCCCTCGGGGTCGTTAAGGCCCTCGTAGTATGGCTGGGCACCCCTGCTGTCCTTCCAGGGCTTCCTGCGAGCCTCCGTGCGCATGGGGTTCCCCCTTGGGGACTTGGCGGCGCGTCCTCTCCCGTCCCCGGCGTCTTCAGAGGCAAGGCGGTCGCGTCCTTGGCACCATGGAGTGGAGTTGGGCGTGCGGTCCACCCTGGCTCCCGCGCGTTCCCAAGACGATGCGCTGTCCTTTCCAGTGCCGTCTTTGGCACGCCGGAGCTCCAGGGCTGCAACTTGGTCAACGGTCTGTGAATAGGGCGTCCAGGGGGTGCTGCTTGGAGGTGCTACCGTGAATGCTCCTAGGGGGTCGAGGGGGTCTGCTTCCTCGCCCTCGTCGGCGACAGGGTCTGGGCTCGCGCTCGGGCTCGTCTCCTTGGTTGTGGCTGCTGCGGCTCCTGGGTCATCCCCCCAGTCTGGCGTCTCGTGCTCGCCCTTGGTCTTGCATGCCTGCCCGCAACTGCCCTGCACGTCGGTTGGCCGGTCCTTGGCCCCTTCGTTGCCGGGGGCCTCGCGCTCAATCCTGGGGGTGTGGCCAGTAGTGCCTCCTGTTCCAGAAATCTGCTGTCTGGGAAGGGGGGCGTTTGCTGCGTCGCTGGGTCTGTCCAGCCAGCATGCTGCGGGAGAGTTCGCTGCGGCTGCTGCCTCCGTGGCGGTCTGCACTGGGCCCAGTTGCGCCAGTGAGTTGATGGTGCCCTCTGCGAGGGTCGTGGGATCCATGTCCACGGGGTATTGCAGTGGGGTGCTGAGCCTGTGGCGGAGGGGGCAGAGGCCTCGCTGCTCATCCAGGTTGGCCGCGTGTGCCTGCCATTTGCTCGCGTGCATCACGTTGGCCCGCGTCAGGTGGGAAACCACCCGTGCCGCTGCCGCCCGTTGGCTGTCCCATGGGATACCTGGGGGATGGCACTTGTCTGGGATCGTCTGCCCGTAGATGCTGACCAGGAAGGGGCGCAGACATTGGGGGGGCCAGGGCTCTTCGTTGGTCTTCGCGCCCGTAATCCCGTCGCCGCATTCCACCGCGTAGTCAACCCACCGCCCGTAAACAATGGGGTTCCATTCGAGCAGGAACTTGACCAAATAACGCAGGACGTTATGGGAATCCTGTCCTGAGAGCTCGGAGGTGGAGCGGGTTGGTTGGGGTGGGCCCCGAAGGCGGGGGAATGTAGGGGAGCGGGGACTTGATGTCCCGAGTCCCTGCACCTTGTCCGTTCGCCTTCCCGTCGGGGTTGGCCCGGTCGATGCCGGCGGGGAGGGGCGACCCTTCGGCGGGGGTCGCTGGTTTTGTGTAGGCGTCTGGTGCTGTGGCGTCGGCGCAGTCTGGGGTGAGGTAGACGGCGATGTTGTGGCGCTTAACGTCCACCTCCGTCGTTGTCTCCCGCTTGGCTGGTGTCGTGGGGTAGATGCACGAGGACTGCTGGTCGAGGATGTAGTCGAGCGTGCCTGGGGCCACGTTCCACATGTGCGTGAGGCACCGCCTACAGGCCCAGCTGGCGTTCCACTTCCGCTGGGTCCAGAGGGCGGGCATCAGGTCCCATGGCGGCAGGCCGGTGTTGTCGTCGACGGGTGCTTCGGGCTCTGGGTTCCACAGGGAGCAGCCTAGTACTGGGCGGGTCGTAGCCTACTCCAATAAAAATGATCTCGTCGGGCAGGTGTCACACTGGGCTGAGTAGGTGCCAGTGGAGTGGGACTCGGGGCCGAACCTCCCGTCCATCAGTTTGTGAGCAGGGAGGGTCGTGTTGGCGGCGCGGGGACTGAAGGCGGGAGGGGCCTTCATGACGAGGTCGCGCAAGAACGTAGGGGTCGGGGCCATTACTGGTCGCCCGTATCCGATCGGGAGCCGAGCCAGGGATGGGAGTGCTCTGGACTTCCTGTCGGGACGCGTCCTTTCCAAGGTGCTCTTGTAGCACTGCAGTCGCGTAGCTAGGGGCCTCTCGTGGCCGCAGCCATGCGGAGCGAGAGGTGTCTCGATGCCTCTCTCTTCCACGGAGGTGATCCAGCATCGCTCGCAGAGCCGCCTGCAGTTCTTGCCCCAGTAGGTACGCCTGGGAGCGGTTATATGCTAGGAGGTCCCTCGTGTCGTCGTCTTCCCAGGTGCCGGCCGAGGACTTGAGTCCTCTTCTGGGGCAGCTGGCCCCGTCGCAGTCGAAGCGGTCGTTCTTGAGGTCGCAGCCGGACCTGTCGTCGGTCACCCTCGGTGGAATCAGTAGCGTTCCTGGAGCAGGGGAGGCTGGGGAGTCTTCGTCGAGCCGCCTGTTAGACATGGCGATGCCTCCTCCGATGTATTCCAAGGCTGCCATGGTATCCGGGCATCCGAGCCCTTCCTCTGACCCGCTGAGTTCTTTGTGCAGGGTGCAGATGGACCACTCGATCATGGCTGGTTGGACGAGCGCCTCCAGGACCCTCATGGGGGCTTCCAGGGGGAATTTGCTGCCCTGCATGCCGGCCCAGGTCCGTGGGCAATCGTGCTCGATGGCGACTTTATGGTGGTGTGCGTACGTGGCGAGCATGCTGATGTGCTTGATGGCGTCCTCGAACTTCCCGTGGAGAGTGGTCAGGGTGCTCGGGGGGGAGCCCCAGGCGTGTGCGAAGGCAGTCCTGTAGTCGAGGTGGACGTTCTGCCAAGGAGAGCAGATGCCCATTGCTGCCTCTAGGATGTCCCCCGTGGCCTCCGGGTGTGGGAAGGGCCAGAGTGTCGCTCGCGGCTCGCGCAGCTGGATCATCATGACGACCAGGAGTACTCTGAGCGAGGGGGTGTCCAGGGGGCTGCCGTCGCTGCTGATGAGGAGGGGCTGCCTTAGCGCAGAGCTGGCGGCTTGGAGAAGGGACTTCAGGTTCTGCATTCCAGGGTGGGCGCGGTGCCTCTTACATTTTCCCGTGTCGGCGCTCCATGCCCCGGGAAACTGGTGTAGGATCTCGGGCGGGGCGCGTCGGTTGGCGCCCTTTGGGCGGTGGCTGCGACCTCGCACTTTGGGCAGGGGTGGGGGCGAGTCGGTGGGGGCAGCTAGGCTCACGTCGTTCCAGGGGGTGCCGAGCCCGAGGAACCGCCCACGGCATGTCGTAGACCAGGTTGCTGGCGTCTATGCCCAGTTCTACGTCGTAGCAGAACCCAAGGTGACTCCAGGCCTTTTGGTCAAAGGCTGGTGGGGATACTTTTTTTGGCTGGCGGCTCCAGGGACAGATCCAGGAAGCGGGGCGGACTCGGCTGGGGCACAGGGCGAGATAATTAGCTGCTGGGGCGGATAGGCCGCGGCAGCGGGTGCACGTGCCAGGGGCAAAATGACCCTCATTAGGGCGCAGGCGGCCCGAAATCGGGGAACGCAGGCACCAAACTAGGGAGCTGACGGAAGGAGCAGTCGCACAAGTGGCGCCAAGCTCTGACCGTGCCGAACAGCGCGCAAGGGCGTGGATCACGCCGCGCTGTGGCGGCACGGAGGGGCCGGGGTGGCCGCACCGTCCAGAACGAAGAGGAGGCCAAGGGGCGGGGGAGACACGGCGGGCGCAAGGGCACGCGGCGGCAGGAGAAGTGGGGCACAGGTGGAGGCCTCACTCACAGGGACTCATAAGAGGCAATTGGGCATGAGAACGACCGTCCTAGTCAAGGAACCGGCGGCCCTGTCTTCTGAGTCCACAGCCTGCAACTTGCCTGACGCTGAAAGTCGGGGGAGTACAGCTGCAAGCACTGGTCGAGTCCCCTGGACCACCCTGCGGGAGGGCCGTGGTGAACTGCCAAAGGATGAACCACTTGTGCAGTAGCTAGAGCTCGAAGGCGACGCCCACCGTGGGAAGCGAATCGTCGACGTCGTCGGAGTACAACGCGGGCAACTTATCCGTCTCAGGGGACGGGGGCACAAAGTCGCGGGCGTAAGCCGAGGTAACAGGGGCGGACCTGCCGGTGGATCCGCGGTGACCTGCCAAAGGATGAACCACTTGCGCAGGGATGCGTTCACCCCAGGCCCGGCCTCAGGTGGCGCCAGAAGCGGGGAGGTGTGCAGGTCTGCACCTTGCCGTAGCCCAGCACCTGGATCGCCGCGAACCAAAACATGTCCTCGCGGGCGATCCACGCCCCGTCGCGGGGGCTGGGGGATCCCGTACCTGTGGGGTCAGACTGTCGCTGACCATCGCTGTCCGGATCACACCTTGGCAGCCTCTGCTGTCAGTGTGCTCCTCGGAGCCTTGCCAGGGGGCATTCAGGGTGCCCATTGATGTCCGTGTCGCTCCACGACATCAGATTCTGTAAGGGGGCGCAGCAAAGGGCCGCAGTAACAGGTGTAACTTCGTTGGGTAGGGGGGGGTCCGAGCGGCGCTAAGCGCCGTATCAGCACAGAAGGAGGAGGAGGAGGAGGAGGAGGGGAGACGCAGCCAAGAGCCGCACAAACCGGTGAATTTGAGGAGGGGTAGGAAGAGGCAACACCAATGTCGATGCTGTGCGGTCGGAGTCACCTCTGTGATCCCTCCACCGCTCCCTGTGGAGGGTCTTCAGTGACCGCGGGGGGGAACAACGCGCCAGTCCTCTAGTGGGGGACTGCGCTGTCACTTTTCAAGAGCAGCACAGCCTGGAGAATGTATGTGAGGTGTGCCACCACGTGTCGTGGCACGACGGACGTGACCAAGGCCTCCAAGCTTGGGATGGTCCGTCGCACTGCCACGTACCCAGCAAGGGCACACTTAGTGGGGTGCGCAGCCAGGAGCCGCACACACTGGGGAATGGTCCAAGGCCTCCAATCTTGGGATGGCCCGTCGCACTGTCCAGTCCCCGGCCAGGGCGCACTTGGTCGGGGGCGCAGCCAAGAGCCGCACGAACTGATGAGTGGTAACATAAGGTGGAGCGCTGGAGGTGGGCCTCTGGCCAACATTCCCAGTCATCCAAAGTGGGCGCCCCTGAGGGGCCTCATTGGCGGTCCCCTGTCCCGTGGGGTAGTCAGGTCTAAGGTGGGGCGCGGGGGGGGTGGATTATTCCAGCCACCGGGCCCGCTGTCCAGGATGGAACCGCTAGACCGGCGTGGGCTGTCTAGTACGCAGCGCATGGGCATTGATGCACCTCTGTCCCGTAAGAGGTAGCACGGGGGTATTAAGGCCAAGGCCTGGCGCTGCGGTGAAACCTGCCCACGTCGTGGCCAGGAGCAACCGCGAGGGAAGCTTGACCGTGGGGTGCCTGACACTCCCCATTGACCTCAGCCCCCAAGCCCTGCGTCGCCGTTCGAAGCAAAGGGCCGGTTGAGGACCATGGGGCTGCCAACCCAGCGGGCTCCGCCCGGCGCTGCGGGGTCCGAGATGGCCCACAGGGTCAGCGCGACAGAGACCACCTTGTATAGGGAGGGGGAGGTTGTTCCCAGCTGCCCAAGATCATTGTTGTCCAGGAAGCACGCGTTGCGTTCCATGACGGGCCGAGTTGCAACTCTGAGAATTGACGTGTTCCGGTAGACCAGAAATGGTTTGAGCCAAAGACAGGCTGCGCGGACCATCCTCCACGAGAAGCAGGGAAGGGAGACGGACGAGGCGGGTGGGGGGGAAGCGGGTAGCAAGCACAGAGATAGGTCCGTGTCAAGGCGGGCCGCAGTCCCCCGAGCGCGGGGAGGGGGTGGGCACGAAGCGAGCAGGCTAAACTGCACCGCGATCACTTGGGGCGGAAGTCCCATCCCCGCGGACGCTTGTCTGCGTAGTGGGTTTCACCTCTGGGGGAGACCACTTCCCCTTCGCCTCCCAGTCAGTGTCGGTCCATGTATCCTGCTGATGGTCCCACGCGTCCCAGGACTGCCATGTACGCCAGGGTGCTGCTGATCCAGATGCCCCTGACCGTGCAGCAGCCCTGCCTTCAATGGACCATGGGGGGGTCTTTGCAGCCTCCTTGCCTTCGCCGGCCCATGGGGGTGAGCGTCCGCTTCCGATGGGCGCATCGGCGGTGCGCAGTGTGGTGTCGCGCTGCGTGAGTCTGCGCTGCTTCTCCATGACGCTTGGCCAGTCGACGTGGAGTTGGTATTCTCTGTCCATCCTGTAGGCGTCGTATCCCATTTTGCTCCATGCCTGGAGGAATTCGTCGCGTTGCTGTACCGTGTCTGGCCTGAGGTTGGACTTGATGTTGACCCAGGCGCTCCCTTGACTAAAGGCTGCCTTTCTGACCCAGGCGCTCCAGGCCCCGTTAAACGCGCCTCCCAGCGTCTTCTGCATCCGTGTGATCTTATCGGGTGCCGGCTCGTCCCTTGTGACGTCTGCCTCGTCAATGGATCTCAAGTACATGGGGGGGCCTCCCATGGGGTTATCAGGGCGCGCTGGTGGGATTGCCGCAGTCCGTGCGCCGTGCCACGAGTCCTGAGTGTTGTGCCGCGGTCTGGAAGCGTTGCGAGGCGGTGTGGCTGAGCGTTCTCTGGTACTGCCTTCGTCGACTGTGGGTGCACGTCGGCCAGCTTCGCTCCCCGATTGCCTAAGAGTCCTGCCGTCACTGCCTGCGTGGAAGCTCCGGGTCCGATCCTCTCTGGGGCGGGCATCGTCTCTCTTCCATGCGTCACTGGCCGCTCCTCGGGCGGCAGCGTGCGCAAATGGGGACCAGGCTTTTGAGTCGGCCCTGTGGGGTGGGTGCGTCCAGAGTGGGGGGGGACTTTGGGCCGTCTTTCCGTCGGCGGGTGCTGGGCCGCAGGCGTCGTCTTCCTGATGGGTGGGGCTGGCCTGCGACCCGGAGTCAGCCGAGGTATCCGGCGGGCTGACGCGTGCCTGGACGTCCGGCCCAGATTTCTTGCCAGCGTCGTCATCCCAGTCTATCCCTTCCACGTCGCCGTCGCCATTCCAGTGCTCTGATGAGGACGGCGCCTCTTCTGGGGCTCCATCGGGCTGGCCAGGTGCGGCGGGTTGCTGGGGTGTATCGTTTGCGTGGGTCGGGGGGGCGTCGTGATCTCCAACGTGATGGTCGGTTGGAGGTGATTCCTTCCTCTGGGGCCTGTTGAGCCAGCTGGCAGCAGGAGACTCGTCTCCTGCCGTGCCCCTGACCGTCGCATCCTGGGGGTGGGCGGCGAGGAGTTCTATCGTTTCTCTGGTTAAGTCAGAGTACTCCAGCCTGGTGAGGAACAGCGTGAGGACATGCCACGGCTGTCGGTAGGGGCCCTGCCCTTTCTGATTAGCGAGGTTGCTTGCGTAGCGCTCCCAGTCCTCCTGGTAATTTGGGTTGCTCTCCGCCAGGTGTAAGACTACCCTGGCAGCCGCTGCCCTCTTTCCGTCCCATGGGATGCATGGGGGGCGGCCATTGCTTGGGATTTCTTCTCCGTAAATTGAAACTAAGAAGGGGGGCAGCTGCTCGAAGGGCCATCTCGTTTCGTCGGTTACATCGCCCTCGATGTCCTCCCCTTGTTGCTGTGCGAAGGCGGCCCAGAGGGTGTGGACTGTGTGGCTCCACTCGATCAGGTATTTCACCAGGGCACGAACAGGGCCTCTCGACTCATCCCCTTCCAGACGGAGGGTGGAGTAGGTGGGCAGCAGGGGCGCCGGGGGTGGCTGCAGGTCGGGAAGGGGATCATTGATGGCGGCCCTATCGGCCGAACCCCCTTGCTTACCGAGCTCAGCGTAGGGCAGTGCCGATCGGTCCTCGCGTGGTGGGACAGGTGTGTCCGTGCCTTCGCCTGGTGCCCTGCTACCTGGGGAGATGTGCGCGGACATGTCGTAGTTGTAGCTGTCCTCGGGGACTTCTGATGTGGTCTGCCGCTTAGTAGGGATAGCAGGATACACCTCGTTGGAGTAGTGGTCGAGTATGTGGTCGAGGACACCCGGGGCAATGTTCCAGATGTGAACAAGGCACCTCCTGCAGGCCCATTCCGCATTCCACTGCTGCCTGATCCATAGGGAGGGCATTCAGTCCCACGGCGGGAGGCCTGTCTGCTCGTTGCAGCTTGCTTCTGCCTCAGGGCGCCACATGAAGCATCCGAGGGCTGGACGGCCCGGTTTCCATTCCAGCAAGGGGGAACCTGGTGGACAGGTGTCGCACGTGGCTGAATACATTTTGGTGTGGTGCGCTTCTGCGCCAAACCTGCCGTCGGTAAGCCTGTGGGGTGGGGGGGTGGTACCGGCACTGGATGGCTGGAAGGGGCGCGGCGCACGCATGACGAGGTCCTTCAGGGTGGAAGGAGCTGGGGCATTGTTAGGACGTCCGAACCCCAGCTGGAGGCTGGACAGCGAGGGGAGGGTCCGGGCTTTCTTTCGTGCTCGGTTTTCTTCCATTCTGCGCTTATGCTCCTGCAGGCGCTGCTGCATGGCCTTCTTGGTGCCGCCATCAGCCTGGTCGGGGTCGGGAGCCTGGGCTCCCTTTCTTTCCAGGGACCTGACCCAGCACAACTCGCAGAGCCATCTGCAGTTCTTTCCCTTTATGTATGCCTGTGCGCGGTTCTGTGCTAGCAGCTCACGGGTGTCGTCATCCTCCCAGGTGCCGGCTGCGCCCTGCAATCCCGTGCTGGTGCAGTCATCGCAGTTGAAGCTGGCACTCTGCTGCAGCCTGCAGAATCGCTCGTCCCGCACTACCGGGGGGAGAGCACAGTGCCGGGGGCTGGGGAGGCCGGGAGGTCCTCGTCTAGGCGGCGGTTGGACATCGCGACCCCGCCTCGAATGTACTCCAGGTCTGACATGGTGTGTGGACTGCCGAGTCCCTCTTCTGAACCGATCAGCGCCTTGTGCAGCTGGCAGATGGAGCAGTCTCCTCTGCTTAGCTGGTTGACGTCCGCGGGCTGGACTATCACCTCCAGTACGCGCATGGGGGCCTCCAGGGTGAAGTCGTGCTCCTGCATTCCTGCCCATGTCTGAAGGCATTTGTGCGTCGACGCAGTAAGGTGGTGATGGGCGAAGGTGGCCAACGTGCCGATATGGCGAATGACCTCCTCCATCTTGGCGTGGAGGGAGGCGAAGTCGGCAAGCTTGAAGCCCCAAGTGGCAGCAAACTGGCTGCGGAACTCCTTGTGGGCTTCCTGCCAGGGAAGGCAGAGACCCATCGCCGCTTCTATGATGTCACCTGTGGCTTCTGGATGCGGGAATGGCCAGAGCGTAGCGCGCGCCTCCCGCAGTTGCAGCATCATCACCACGAGGAGGAATCTGAGCGTGGGGGTATTGAGTGGGCGTCCGTCGTTACCGCATAGGGCAGGCGTGAGTGTCGATTCGAATTGCTCTGGGCGGAGCAATGCGTGTAGGTGTTCCATTCCAGGGTGCACCCTGTGGCGTTTGCAGCTGCATGTGGCAGGGCTCCAGGCGGCGGGGAACTGGGGGAGCGTGTCGACGGGAGTGCACCTGCCTGAGGGCTTGGGGCGGCGGTTGTTACCAACAGCGTGGGGCAGCGGGGGAAGTGAGGTGAGCGGGGCACTCAGTTGTGCCGCGTGCCAAGGTGTGCCCAGTCCTAGGAACCAGACCAGGGCTGCCCACGTCAGGTTGTATACCAGGTTGCTGGCGTCGACTCCGAGCTCCACGTCCACGCAATAACCCAAGTGTCTCCAGGCCTTCCGATCGAGGCTGCCCGGCTGCCTCGGGGTGGCACCCATGGACCACTGGTGGGGATGGAGCCCGGCCACAGTGTAGAGGATGACGCCCATTGCAGGGTCGTCGACAAGCTTCTGCATGCTGTCTGCGATGGCTTCGCCGAGCTTGTCCCAGGAGAACAAGGGATGGAGCGGTGCGGCGATGCGCTCCGCAAAGCTGTTCTCCATGGAGGTCTTGGCTTTCTTGATGGCGTCGTCTAAACCTTGTATGCAATCGTCCCCGGTGTGGGTGGGGGCGGCAGGTATCCATGTGGTGAGGTCCTTGATGGGGTCAAACTCCTCGTCGGTCTGCAGCCTTACCCTTGTGCCCAGGTCGTCCCCTTCGAAGCGGGCCCATAGCTTGGCAAACCTCCCATACTCTGACAGCTCACGCAAGCGAGCCCCTGTGGCAATGCCAAACATCCTTCCGACCCCGAGGATGACCGCGTTGGTGGTGGCGCGCGTGATCGCAACGTTCACCCTGTTGGGATTGTCCATGAAACCCCAGTCGTGCCATCTGTGGGACCGGGTGGTCAGGTAAATAATAAGATCTGCCTCTCCGCCCTGACTGGAGTCTATAGTGGAGATGGTTAGCTTGCCGATGGCAAGGTGCTCCTCTGCAATTTGTCGCAGCCCGGGGAAACGCAGGCCGATCCCAGTGAGGGGGGAGCTCCATTGTGCGAACACGCGCTCGTGGTCCTTGGTGTCATCGTCGTGTTCAGGGGGATGCGCGGGGTGTCCGCCAGTCTTGGCTGGTCTGCCCTTGCCCTTCCTTTTGTCCTTGGCCTTGGTCTGCCCGAGGGCGCCGCTGACGCTTCGCCCTGACTGGGGCCAACCGTTTTCAAGGACTGCACATTGTAGCTGGTAACCCACCACGACGCGCACGGTTGTGCCGTTCCTCATGGCGGGCAGGAGCGCTCGCACGATGTCCACCGTTTGCGCGGCCTCTGGTCGGTTCGCATATTATGAGTGAAGGTTGGAAGTGGCCTCGAGGGAGGTGTTATCCACCAGGAGGAATCGATGCCTTTCTTCAGGACGATGGGGGTCCGGCGCGAGGTCCCGCAGCATCTTCTCCAAGTCCTCCGAGGGGGTGGCCGTGGCTTCAGCGAGCGCTTCGAGCCTTTTGTTGTCCCAGGGCAGTAGCTCCCGCCATGGTAGTCCTTCGACCAGTGGCCTTTGCGCGAACGGGTCGGTGAGTCCCGACCGTACTGTGTTATTGTAGAAGGCAACATTGGGCCAGGACAGGAGCAGGGGGTGCATGCGATAGCAGAGGCTTAGTTGCACAACTGCTGATGTTTCATCTCCGAGGGCATTGTGCAGCCGATCGAATATGGAGATGCATAGCCCGAGGTCGGCCGCCTTTCTGGAAAGGACGGTGGGGGGAAGTTGTTTGGGGTCGCCCACCAGCGCCAGATGTCCGCCGGAACGGATGACACTGTCGAGCGACATGGCCGCCATCAGCTCGCGGGCTTGTCCTGCTTCGTCGATGATGAGCAGGGCGACTGGTGCAGCATGCCTGAGGGCCTCCGCAGATTCGTGTGTCGCAATGATCGTCTTGGCGTCCCTGAGCAGCTGTGCACGGAATGCAGTGAATTCCTTGGAAGGCCCGCCTTGGTGCGGGGGGCGATTGCGCGTTCTGTAGAAGTGCCCCCCCGGAGTGAGCGGGGCAAGTCTCTGCGCCACCCGGAATTCTTTGGCCAGACGGACGCATCTGTTGGGGAAGCTTGTCCTATGTCCTAGTCTGCCCGCCTCGTGCGCACTCCCGAGGCCGAAGGCGGGCTGGTCCGCTGCTGTGTTGGACCCTGCGGCAAGTGCAACTGCCTGCCCTTCGGGGAGCGAGTCGGCCCATGTGTCCATGGTGGCGACAGAGAAGACTGTCTTGCCAGTCCCGGGGGGGCCGTGTACGACCGTCACGTGGTGCTGTCTGATGGCGGCAAGGGCCCGCGTCGCATCGTCATTAAGTCGGTGGCGCTTGGCGCCTTCGTCGAGGGTGACTGCTGGGGGGAGGTCTCTGACTCGCTGAAATACCTGTCCAGTAGCATTGTCCACTTCTTCGTCGGAGAAGTGAGCGTCCGACGGCGCCTCGTTCGGCTGCTGCGGGCTGGCAGCACTACTGTTCGCCACTGCAGGGGGTATGGCAGGTGCCTGGGCCCTGATGGTGGCTCTTGCACGTGAGAGGAGGGAGTTGCCGCATGTCCTGGTGTTCTCCACGTCGTTGGCCAGCGTCCTGTTTTTTTTCTGTCGGTGGTGCGGAAGGTGAGGAGGAAGGTGATGACGTCGAGCGGCGTGCCCGCAAGGTCGTCAGGGTCCTGCTGCAGCTTGTAGATTTCACTGATGGCAATGGAGATCCGCCAATACTGTAACCTGGGGGGTGCCTTGTCCAGCCTGTACCAGCCGTCTCCCGCCTTCTCTGGTTTGGGGTGCGCACCGTCGGGGTGGAACGCCCCAAATTTGTCCGTGTCGTACAAGGCCAAGGCTTGGTTAGTGGGGAACTTGGCCCCCCTGTCGGAGCCCCATGGCTTCGCAGTCGTGGAACGGGATGGTGCCTCCGAAATCTGGAGGCCAGAGAAGCTTGAGCGAAGCAATCTGATCCACCGTTGGGCTGGTGATGCTTAGAAGCAGCATGCGAGCTTCCTGCCCAGCCTCCTGCCCCCTGAGAAGAATCTTGAACTCCCGTGGCCATTGCAGGTGCAGCAGCAGCTTCCCCTCCTGGATGGGAAATGCATTGCGCAGCCTGAACTTGTCTAGGAGTACGCTGGGGGCCTGCTCGTTGATGGGGGTGACAGACGCGCCTAGCGCGCAGCTCTGCCTTCGGACCAGGTCTGTTCTGGCCTTGGCAGAGCCGTCCCATGCAGTTTCGGTGGCTGCCATGCACTCGGTCCAGGCCAGCCTTTCGAGGGTGTTCCCTCTTTGTCGTAGATCTTGTTCCCAATGCTTCGGGAAGCTCACCCCGGAGCGGACCGAGCCCATGGGAGTGTGGAGGAGGAACTGGGCTCCCGGGCTGCTGGTGGGTGGGGACAGCGTAAAGTCGGGTAATGGCGTCTGCTGCTGCGGCTGCTGATGACTCCATTATCGCCTGCCTGCTCAGGGGGGGGGGGGGGGGGGGAGGTCGTCCGGCCAGTCGTCTTCGCCCTCTCGTGAGGGCCTCGTTCGATCCATTGAGTCCTGAGAGGAGGCTCTGCTGGATGCATTGGCCCGTCTCTCCCGCGGGAGCGGTGAGGTGGATGGCCATCCCAGTGAAGCGGGGGGCGCGTCTGTGGGGGGCGGTGGTGGCGGTGCTGCGCCTCCCCAAGCTCTGGCTGTGCTCCAGGGTGTCACACCCCAACCCCCTCGGTATTGGCTGGGCGGTCGTAAGTCTGTCGAGTGAACGGTGTCAGTGGAGATGGAGAAGTCGAACGGGTCGTTGCGGAAGGGGGAGTTGAAAGGGACGTAGTCCCAGTCTTCTGGGAGGGTCCACCCTGGCAGATGCGGCAGTGGGCCCGCCTTCACTGGGCCTGGCAGCTCCCAGCCGGGCCATAAGTGCCTGTCGATGGTGCGCTTGGTCACCTGGTCGACGTTCTTACCCGAGGTCCTGGTCCAGAGATTGCCTTGGTCGGTATAGTGCCTGGGGTCTGGCCACCCTGTGCCTTTCTGCTTCGCTGCTTCCTTGGCGTGGTCTCCTCCCAGGAGGTGTTCTTTGCCTTCGCAGTATCTTTGGCACACCTTGCACCACCAGCACCATTCGTGGTTGAAGTGCGCCCACCTGAGCCATGGGCACTCGCGCGCACGGAAGTGATATAGGCCATCGATCTTGCCCGGGCCATCTGCACAGGGGGCGGTGGGGGAAGGCCATCGGACCAGTGGCCCGTTATTGCTCTTCTTCGTCATCCTGTAGAACAGGGGGGGGGGGGGAGCGCAGCCAAGAGCCGCAGAACTGGTAAATGTGAGTGGTGGAAGACGAACTTGAGGCGCGGCAGCAGTGACCTCAGTGGTCGCGGGGATCGGCCGATCGGCGATCCGATCGAAGCGGAGCAGGGGGGAGGGAGGAGGGGGCATTTTCCAGCAGGAACGCGGCCTCAGCCGCATCCGCGGGGTCGCATAGGTTGGTCTCCCGTAGGTCGATACAGGGAAAATGCTCGGGCCGGGTGGGGGCGTCGCACGCCCAGCTTATGTGTGAGATGACAGCGGTCACGGCTTCCTTGCGGAGGGCGTCGGCCCAGTAGACCCCGATGGTGACAAGGCTGTCCGCGGCCTTGTTTAGCCTCCGTCTGACAGCTTGCCAAGTGAGCACCCAGCCAGCACCTTCTGCCTGTCCAAGGGCGTCCTCCATCTGCCGAGCAAGGCGAAGCCTTCGGTACCTGGCGGCACCGGCGCCGTATCGGACCGCTGCGAGGTTGTCGCCGACAATCCGGGCTGCCCGAATTGAGCCCTTGAGGTGGGGGAGCAGCGCCAGCCCGGCTCGGCAGCCTGCCACTTCCGCCATCTGTGCGTTGTCACAGTCGGGGAGTGCGACGATGGCAATGGCCAGGGCCCGAGGGGAGCCAGTGTTGGGATTGTGGTGCCACAGGATGGTCCCTGGGCAGGAGACCTTGTCCGCGCCTTCGATGGACCTTGCGCCGCCGTCAAAGGTGACTTCATAGGGCCATTGGGTAGAGTTGGAGTCTGGGAAGTGCGAGCTGCGGACGGTGACCTCGTCGCCTGGCTCCAGGCGCGCGTTGGCGATCAGCGTGGTGGTGTGGAGCCCGCGCTCCCGACAGAAAGCCGAGGACCATCTGGCAGTGGGAGAGTCGTCGGTCCTAGGGCAGGGGAACCACCCGTTTCCTGGGGGCATCCATGCAGCCCGCATCTGGGGCGCTTGCAGGACCACGATTCTATCCCCTGGGTTGTGGTGTCTGGTGACAATTGGGGGTCTGCGAATCTCACCTCCTGCCCTGCGTGCGTGTCGCTGCATGTGGGGCCTAGCGGCTCCACAGATCGCTCTTTCGGTGGTGGTGCACGGGTTGCAAGTGCGGCAGGTGTCGCGCATGACGGTCCAGACAGCTGTCTCGTCTGGGTTACTGTTCCTGGGGGGTTCGTCTACCCCGTGTCCCTCATCCTCGCTGTCACCTTGCTGGTCGATGTCGGCGGTCACTATGCCGTGCAGAAAGAGTCTGGCGGCTTCGACGGCATCAATGGGGGAGGCAGCGAGGTTAACGCAGCACCTGAAGGAAATTTGGTGCAACACTTTCGCAAGCAAGGGTTGGTGTTCGCCACTGTTGGTGATTGCTTGGGCGAGGGCCGGTGGGTCGTCGGGGCCCCGGACCGTGCACCAGGCTAGCGCCGCGGCTGGGCACCAGTGCCACGCGTGTTCCGTGGTCGCTTCTCCGAGCCCACAGGGTGGGCATCGCCCGTATGGTCCGCTTCTGTTGGGAGGTTGTAGGTGCCCCCGTGAGCGCGTGCAAGCCTCGGCTTGGTCCCGGAAGGGGGGGGGGGTAATTTCAGGGGGCAGAGTTTGCCAGAGAGCGGACGCGTGTGGGCCTGGGCCGATGCATCTCGCGCACCAGGCAGTGCCCTCGTCATCGGGGCCAGCGGTGATCCACACGTTGCTGGCTGGTGCTTCACATGGGCACCTGTGAGGTCTCCTCTCGTCGTCACCCCTTCGTCTTGCCGAGCCAGGTAGACCGTTGCAGAGGACCCTGATCACGTGGTGCGCTTCAATGAAAGAGGTGCAGTGGTGCAGCAGCTGCCATTCTTCCCCGTTGGAGAGTTGCCATCTCCTCCCTTGGCTGGTGTCCAGGAGCCATCTTGTGAGGTTGCGGCCGCGCATCTGGGCCCATGCAGCCGTGTAGGAGATCCTGCCAAAATGTTTGCCTTCAAGGAGGTCGGGTTGTTGATTAACGCGCTGCAGGGCCCGGGCGGCTTTCCGTTCGGAGATCATCTTGGGTTTTGGGGGGAACGCCTCGGGCTCCTGAGCTGCTTGGCCTGCCCATCTCAGCAATTTGTTCTACCTGTTCCTGGCGCGCTTCCCGACAGGAATGGGTCCCCAGAAATCGTTAAGTGCGTGTGCTCTGGCAGCGACCGCGCGGGCAGTCGCGGCCGGGGACCTGGGGGCGCCCTGCATCTGGAAGCGTATGCCCACTCCCGTGAGGACGAAGTCGGGGGCCCAGGAGGGCCCAGCCATACCAAGAGCAGTCCTTAGTTGGCCACGTAGTTCGCGCTCTTGCACGACGTCGGGGAGGGCGTAGTGGGCAGCGTACCGCGCCAATGAGACAAGGTGCGCGTTCCAGGTGGCGGCCGTGCGTGAGGGGGGCATCTTTGCCAGGTGCAGAGCCATGGCTCTTTCTCTGATCTCGGGAGGTGGACGGCCCCATGTGCCAGTGCATAGGGCGTCTTCCTGCCCTTTGGTGAGCCCTCCGTTCAGGGGAAGCTCATCGCCTTCCGCGGCGCGGGACACAACTACTGCCCCTAGGTAGGGCCACTGGTCCCGTACTGAGGGCCCTCCGAAAGGAGTGTGCTCCATGAGGGCACGCCACCACTCGTGATTGCCGGCTGGGACGAGGGCTGTCTTGAAAGTGTAGCTGCAGGTGCGTTGACAGGGGGTGCACCAGTTGGGTCGGCCCTGCCCTGCGCTGCTTTCCACGAGTGCCTGGATGAGCTCGCTGGGGGGCCCGGAGATAAGCACGTTGTCACCGTCCTGTTCGTAATGGACGGGTGCCTCTTCCAGCGCGGCTCTGAGCGCTGCGGAGTCCTCGGTGCGGATTCCTCTGCAACGGTGGGCCTCGACCAGGAGTCCGGCAGCCTTGACAGCCCAGGGGAGGGCGATGGCCGCACGTAGCGCCTGCTTCGTTGTGCTGAGTAGTGCGGCGAGGTCGTCGACGTAGGTGGGATCGTCGTCACCTGTAATGGAGGAGATCGCAGAGATGAGGGGGTCGTACCCCGTGCTCTAGAGAAGCGGGGAGGCTGCGCCGCCCATCCCAACCGACCTCAGCAAGCGTCGCTCGGGACCTTTGTACTTGTCCCTGCATATCTGTACCCTTCGCTCAGCGACCAATGAGATGAGGGTTTGTAGCATCCACGAAGGGAGCTTCCATCTACGAAGGAGGCTGTCCACCCATTGAAGTGATATTCTTTCGAAGGCCTTATTTTGGTCGCAGAAGATGACAGCCGTGCCAGGGCCGCTCCCTAGGGTAGTGGCGGCGCGGTTGACGAACGCCTCGACGGCGGCGGCGTGCCGGCCCAGGAGTGCGGCCCGGGCGGGGCCTGGTTCAGATGGGGGCTTGGGGGGAGAGCCCAGATGCAGGGTCACCTATGTGATGTTGGGGCCGCATTGTCCTCCTCGTTTGGCAGCCTGGTTGGTGCTGAGGAGCGGTTCGACAGCCGGACCTATTAGGTCAGCCAGGGAGGCGCCATACAGCCGTCGAATGCAGGTGGGCAGCTGCAGCGGTCTCATGTCGTTGGGGGCTTCAGCACCGGGCTTCCTCCCGATCCACACTAGCAGGTCGACAGAGGGCCCTAGCACCTCCTCGATGAGTGACGGGTTGAGGTCAGCGGCGTGCCGCGCCTGCGCGATGAGGCTGGCGACGAATCTGGCCCCGGGATGTTATGCTCACACCGTCCACCCGTGGGGCGCCCCCACCGGGGGTGAGGACGAGGGCGGCTAATATTGCCCAACTTGGTCTGGGCCTGTCTGTGACCTCGATACCGGGGTGTCACTGGTCAAGTAGTCTCCTTGCGGAGCCGGGGAGAGGAGGGGCAGAATGCCATATCGCGCTGCGGCTGTCCCAGAGAGCGTTGTCGATCTGGTTGGGCCTGTCGTGCCGCGTGCCGTTGTGGTCGCGCGCGCCTAGGATGGCGTGGGTCTTTTTGTATATCTCCCGCCCCGTCCTGTAGAGGGCTGCCAGGGGTGAGCGCTCCGCCCCACGACCTCTTTGTGATGGGGGCAGGCGCGCTGCTCTTCTCTGAGTGACCTTGGCGTCCCACGTTCTGAGCCACCGGCCAGCCTGGTCTGGGGTGGGGTTTTGCCCATCCCAGCCATGCTCGTGAAGCCAAGCCGCCAGTGTTCCCACAGGGCGTGTCGTCTCCCTCTTCTGACTAGCTGCTGCGAGCAAGAGGCCTGGTGAGGCCCGCGTCGTGCGTTGTCTATTTTTTCCACCAGTCCAGCAGTGCTGAGGAGAGGGCGTGCCTGCCGAATCTCATGAGAGTAGGGGGGACAGGCGGGCTGGGGTTGCCGCCAACTGGTCCCCCTTCAGTGCTCGGTTGCGCACTAGGGGGGTTGTCGAGAGAAGCGTCGCCGTCGTCGTTGTCAGGGTGCCGGTCAGGGAATCCACCCGGGCAAGCTGGTCTGACCCAGTCGATCGGTTGGAGGAGGCCGCATAGGCTGACGGGCGGGACTCCGAAGGAAAGCTCTAGGTGGGCGTAGAGCTGACGAAGCTCCGCGTGCGCAGCGGTGGGGGGATTCCTGAGGTCTGCAGCCTTCATGGTATCATCCCTTCTGGCCCTCCTCGCACCTTGCGGTTCGAATGAAATGAGGGCGTGGTCCGACAGCGTGAGTCTCCACAGTTTACGGGGCTCGTATGCGTGGATCTGCTGGACTGGGCATGCAAACGTGTCGATCTGCGATTCGCTCTCCTTGTCGATTCTGGTGGGACCGGGCATGTGTATGGCGGCTGAACCGGAGCTGGTAAGAACGTCCCTCAGGAGGGCTGCGGCCTACACCTCCCCGTCTCTTAGGTGTTCGAGCTGCAGGTTGACGTCCCCGCCCCAGTAGGTGTCGAGCGGCTCCCAATGCTCCGCCGCTATGGCGATTCCTGCAAGGGTGCCCTCCTTTCTGGTAGGAGGGAGGTACGCTGACACCAACCGAACTCTCTTTTCGCGTTGCTGGACAATCGCGGCAATGGCGCATCCTGGGACCAGGATCTGTTGCTCCAGGAGGGGAATACCGTGGGGGACGAGAATGCCAACACCTCCGGCAAGTCCTCCAGTCGGCCCGAGGTACCCGGGGGAGGCCACAAGAGTCCTATCGTTGGAAACATGGTTCTCCAAACCTCAGCTTCATGCTCAGACCAGTGCGTCTCTTGGATCAAGGCGATCATTTTATTCATCGTGACCTGCATGAAGGGACCGCACCGAACCGAGAACCGAGAACCGTGACCGAACCGGACCGAACCGGTCCAAAACCAGGAACGTAGAAAACCGAACCGGACCGAACCGAATTCATTCAGAACCGAACCGGCGAAGACCGAACCGAACCAGAACCGGAACCGGAACCGGGCGGCCCCTGAACCGAACCGACGAGAACCGAACCGAACCCTTTCCCCCTCTGGTCCGGACCCCAGGACCCCGATGACCCCCAGGACTCCGGGACCCCGATGACCCCAGAACCTCCCGAAGATTCCCACGACCCCAATGACCCCCAGGACCCCGGGACCCCCCTGGACCCCCAGGACCCCAGGAAACCAGGACCCAAGGACCTAACTACTATTATGATAATTATTATTCTTAGTATGATACTTATTAATACTATTAATAGTAGTCTTAGTATTCGCATTCTTCTTCTTATTCTTATTGTTAGTATTGTTAGTATTGTTATTCA
>CAUYUJ010017137.1:119774-318051 GCA_963575745.1 Prorocentrum cordatum | reverse complement strand
CCAGGCGTGCGCGTGGCCCCGGCACCAGGGCGTGGCGGGGGGGGGCCCTGGCGCTCGGCGGGGCGTGCTGGGGCCCTCGGCCGAATCTAAGGGCTCGTTAGCTCGGACAGGAGGGCTTCTTCGCGCTGGAGCTGTTCCGCGATGTCGTCTGGGAAGGGGTGTTTCCTGAGCTGCGCCCGCGGGCGTTGTCTTCCTGCGTGCGCCCGTGCTGCGGTCCATGCGCGCGCTATCTGGCTGCCCGTCGGGGCGGGGGTGCAGGCCGGTGCTGCCGAGCGCCTTGTGGTCCAGGCACGCATCGCGGAGACAATCCTGCGTTGAAGGCAGCGCGGATCGAAATGTACGCCGACCGCGTCGTAGAGCGTCCTGTCGATTACTCCGAGTCCGCGGTAGTACCCGGCCAAACCTATAGCTCTCGCTCTCTCGTCTGCGCTGGGGGGTCTGAGCCCGTGAGTTCTGCCCTCCTTCACTGACCATCTTCCCCGGGCCCTGACCTTGTCTTCTGTGGCCGGGCTCTCCCTTTCCCTTCCGGCCATGACTAGTCCAAGACCGTCGGTGCACCCTGGAAATCGTTGCTCTGCGCCGCTCTCAGCAAGTATCTGCCTTGCCCCGTGCTTCAGCTCCGTTGGGTTCCGAAGGAACCACCTGTAGCTACTGTCTTCGTTGTATAGGAGACATAGGAGGTGGGTCTGATAACTGCTGGGAAGGATGGCGTATGGGTCGTCCTGGGCGTCCTGGACTGCGTCCATGTCGGGGTCCTTCCATCTGGTCTGCATGCCCATCTCGGCTCCCAATGGCTGGGGAGGCGGGTGTATGCTATCGTGCTGGTGGGGGGAGGGAAGTTGCCGATCCATGGTCGCTCTCTGGGGCTGGCCACATGGTCACCCGCGTTCAGTTTGACTGCCCACTCGGGGCTGAGCTCCCCCATGGCCATTCTCATGGCGTCGCGGTGGGCCAGCGGCATGGAAGCCGCGTTCTCCACGAGGACCAGGACGGAGACGTCTGGCCTTCTCTTGTTCGCGAGGTACCACGCTGTTGGGACAGCAAAGAAGTGGGAGGACGGAGTCCCTGCCAGTCCATCCCTGCCGGCATGAGTGCCTGCCGCTGATAGGTTGTTGCAAAGGGGGTCCTGCCACTATAAGAAGGGTGCTGCCCTGGCCCAGGGAGTCCAGAGTCCAGATGCTTCTCCCAAGGGGTTATGTTGTCATGGGGGTCTTTGCGTCTGAAGAGGTCCCATGCATCTTCCGCTATTTGCCTATGCGGGGGGCCCCCGTCTTGTGGGTCTGGGGCATTTGCCCATCTGCGCGCCGCTGCCTCCGCCGCGGTCCTATTGTGCCCCACAAAGGCCGAGGATCGAAAGCTGCTGGTGGCTCCTAGCTTGCTAACGAAGTCGCCCACGGCGAGTCTGGCGATCCCCCAGCCGTCGAAGAGTGACACCAGGTGTAGGGGGGAGCATTCGCTCGTGGAGCCGTGGTGTGCTGCGGGTCCGCCTCCCTCTTCCCTTTGCTCCTGCTGCGTGAGGTCCCGTTCAACCGCGTCTTGTATTCGGAGCCTGCCCGCAATGTCATCGACTGCCTGGTCGGGTCCCAAACGGAAGGTGCCTTGTTCATGTAGGGGCCGTAGCGCGTCCAGGATGGTGTTGTTGTCCAAGCCGGCTACCTGGTAGGCGGCTAGTACCTGGTCAGGAGGGGCGACTGGGGATAACCCGGTGTCGCGGTCTCTGTGCTGTGCCCATACCTGTTGGAGGACGTCGATGGGCTGTGGGGCTGCGGTGGGTTCGGTGGGCGCGAGGGGGTTGGTCCTGAGCCTTGCCCTCCTCGTTCCCTCTCCTGGTCCTTGCGGTTCCGTCGAGGTGCGTGTGAGACTCCTTCCAGGTCTATTCTGCGCCGGCGCTGTAGGGTGGGATTCCCACATCGTTACCATGGAACGGGAAGTGTCCTCCGCCAGCCTAGCGGTTCTCGGCCTTGCCCTGGGCCGCGTCCTCGTTCCCAGGGGCCCTGCCTGCCGGGTCCTTCTATTTCGACTTCTGCCTTGCCGTCGCACGGGGCCTGTCGGCGTCCTGTCCCTGCTTTGCTGGCTTGCCTGTTGCTGGTGTTGGTGTTGTGTTGCGGTCACCTCCGCCGTTCCTGCCCGTAGGGGCTGACCCTCTGAGCTGGGGATCCTCTGCGGGGGGGTCAGGGGTAGCCCTGCCTCTGCCTCCTGTGGTGGTCGTCCAGTGGGGCTGCCGTGGGGCGGGTCTCCTCTGAGATTGACCCAAGTGGGGTCGACAGCCCGAAGCCTGCTGGTATTGGGGCCGGGGGAGTCACCCATGGCGACGGAGAGGATTCTTTCGAGGATCTCTTCGGTTAAGGGGGAGAAGGGGCATGCTGGCCCTCCCGCGTCGGGGATTCCGGCTGCTGCAGATTGCAGGTGCGCGCAGGCGGCGTCTGCAGTTAGGGCAGCGTTCTTGGGCAAGATGTTTCTGCCAGCGGAGCTCCTTGTGCCGATCGGCGGGTGTTGCGCCCAGTATGCCTTGAAGGGGGTGATCAACCTGTGAGATAAATAGGCTCTGGTGAACACCTGCCTGATCTGCTTTTCGAGTTGAAGCATGGAAGTGCCCCGGGCGATGGCGCTGAGTACTGTCCTCCTCTCTGCTCTGTCCGTGCATCCTAGTCCCTCCCACTGCGCAGGGGGGCCAAGAGCGCGGAGCGTTTCTGCTGCGCTGTGGAGGAGGTGACCCCACTTGTGCCCCATACAGGGTGGCAGGTGCGAGCTTGTTCTAGGGGGGTCGCCCCTTCCCAGCGGGTCGCCAGGCAAGCTTCGGGCGACGCTGTCCGGAGGGGGTCTTATCCTGCAGATTCGGACTTGGGGTGCGTCCTCTGCTCGTGCCGCGCTTTCTGGCTCCTGGTGGATTTGTCTGCCCTCTCCACCGCTGTCCATCGGTTCGTCTCTTTCCGCCTGGGGTGCCGGCGCCGAGGGATTGGCAGCGCCTCGCTCCTCCCGCTGTGTGTGGGGGGGGCGCCAGGCCCTGCCTCGCGCGCGTGCCAGTGGGGGACTGTCGCACATTTTGGTGAGGCGTCCCGCATGATGTCTGCGGCTGTGCCAGGGGCTGTGCTTGTAGGGCCTGCGCTTCCCCGCGGTCCGCACTGCTGAGTTCCTCCCCGCGCTCCTGGCTGGGGGCGCTTGTCATTCATGCAGTCGGGGCGTTGCAAGCACAGGCGCTGCCTGGGGATGCCGAAGGTGTGGGGTTTCTTTCGCTGCTGCTCTCGCCGACACCCCGTCTCGGGTTGTGCGGTGGGGGGCTGGTGACCTGGTTGCGCGGGCAAGGCGGTTGCGGCGTGGCCGTCCGCGCCAGTAGGGGGGGTTGGCATGAGGGCGCGGAGGGATACAGGCCGGGGTCTGCGGGCCCTCAGCAGTCTCCTGCTCCTCTGTTGCTGGTCCATCCTGGGTCCTGTTGCGTGCAGCCTGTGGCTGCTCCTGCCTTGTCCGTGTGGGGTGCGTTCAGGTTCCGTCATAAGGGGTCTCCGTGGTTGCCCCTGGGGGCCCTTCGCGGCCTGGGAGCTCCCCCTGGATCATGTCGTAGCCTGTCCTCCAGGGCGGCCCTCCGCAACCTTTCATCTAGTCTTTGGGGCCTCTCGTGTGTGCCAGGAGCCAGCCTGTGTGTTGCATCGCTGTCGATGTCTGCACCTCTGCTCCCTGGAACCTCGAGCCAGGGGTGGTGGACAGTGTAAGTAGGATCGGGTTCCGGGGAGAGCCACTGCGAGAAGGGGAGCTGTCTGGTGACCTCTTCCTGTATGCCAAGCTCCCTGATGAGCTGGAAGAGGTGGTCCCTGTCGAGTGTGCTAGGGTCCGTCAGCTGGAGGATCTATATGGCCGCGAAGAGGTCCCAATTGTATCGTCTAATGGGTCTACCCTCTTCTTGTCGTCGTTGTTCGAGCACAAGTCTGGTCTGGATGCTTCTGGCCAGGTCGTGCGTGCTTTGTTCGTCGATGCAGGCTTGGAACCTGCCGAGCATGCCCTGGGCGCATGTGACGGCATCGCTCTCCGCCCTGACCAGTGTGTCTCCTGTATCTTCCCTGGGTCGGGTTCTGCGTGAGAGCACTTCTGCGAGGGGGGGATATGCCCTTGGGCGTGCCGGGCCGGGGAGGGAGTCCACCGTGGCATGCCTTCTTGGAGGCGTGATCGAACTGGGAGGTTGGCTAATGCATCTGCGGGCGATCGGCACCTCGATTGGCTGCTCTTAGATCGGCCTCAGCGGGTAGCGTGATGGTGACCCACATGGGGGTGGAAGTATATAAGTGGCCGTGCTCGCCACAGGTGGTGATGGATACAGCTCCTCCCGCTGCCACCGCCGCTGAGAGGTGCTCCCCTGGGTGGATTGTGGTGCTGTAGTCTCGCAGGCCGTCCCTGTCCTCCGAGGCTATGCGGCGGGTAGGGTTTCGCCCACCCATGATACTGTCCACCTCCAGCAACCATTCCTCGGGCATGGCCGGGGGGGGGGCTCTCATCATGTTTGATCCTTCCCTGTCCTCGGTTCCCTCGGGCAGTGGCCAGGCTCTCGTGTGTAGCCTGGTCCCGGAAGAGCCGATCGAGGCTGAGAGCATTCGCAGTGCGATGTGGCTTGGGATCCAGGGGCCTGGGCGCATGGGCCTTGGACGGGGTGGGGCTACCTGTCTTCCTTGCCGGTCGAAAGGTGTGATCTCGAGTATCTGGGGCGCGGCTCGTCTAGGGGCCTGTCGGACAGCTTCTTCCATGATGGCATCGATATGTTCTGTTTGGGCCTTGGGGATCCCTGTGTCTCCCCTCATCTGTTCTCTTGAGGGGGTGGCCGGGAAGATTCTGACAACTTGCGACCCCACTGTGATACAGCTGGTCCCGCAAAAGGCGGCAGACATGTTGGCAGCAACCCTGAGTCGGATCCTAACCTGCGTCATGTGCGTGTATTCGCCTGTGTCTGGGGACCAGGCATACACCGAGGTGACCTGCTCCACTGCTCCAATGCCTACTGTGGCTTCTACAGCTTCAATGATCTCATATCGACTGGACTGCCCTAGATCTGCTATGTTCCACCGTAGGTGGAAGCCGTCTTCTGGGTCGGTGAGCCTGACGAATGAGGGGCCGCCATCCCAGTTTCCTTCTAGAAGAATTCTTCGGGGGCAGCGGGCCGGGGAGTTGCGCGCGGACCCGAACACTTTGGGAAGCTCTTCCGTGAGGTATCGCAGTATGGGGGCGGCAATTCTCTCTGGGGTCTTTATAAGCAGAACCCCTCCCCCATTGAGCCCTACCCGGTACCCGAAGGCTGCCGCTGCTTCTGCAGCGGTTGCCAGGGCAAGGCGCGTGGCGGCGTTGGGGATGGGGATGTGGACGGAGTCGGACGCTTCGCTGGACCTCCAGGCACGGTGCTTCCAGTGATGTTGGTGGCCAGCGCAGCTTTCGCAGCGACCTAGAGTGTTTCAATGGGTCTGCATGCGTGTCCTTCTGCCGGGACGACATCGAACAACGTGGTGGTAGAGTGGCTCTGGCCCTACCTTAGTGAGGGTCTCGCCCCTTGGTGGGGATGCCTTGGCGGTGGCCCACTCCGCGTCTCCAGCCGGCTGGTCGTTCCCCTCTAACGTCTGCTGCCACCTTGTGATCTGAGCAACTATGGCGTCGTTTCGTTGCTCTGATGCGAGTATATGCAGGGCGTTGCTGGTGTCTGCGTCCCTGCCTCCCCAGTGTACCGCTACGGATAGTGGGATCAGGGTGATTTGGGAGTGTTCTGTTATGTTGAACTGTGCCGCCACGAGCTGCACTAGGGGGGGGACCTCCTGTTATCACCGGGTTCGATGGGGACCAGGTGCGTGATCATGTTCGTGGCTCGGTACCCCCATTGCGCGTTGGCTATGGCTATCAATTCAGTTGGGTCGGGGCCTCCTGGCGTTGGGACTCCTTGCCCTGTCAGAGCTAGGATCCTGCATGGGCCGTCTCCCGAGCCTGCTGCCGCCGGCGCAGCTTGGATCTGGGGCGCGTTGGCATCCGCTATGAGGATGGTGGGGGCGGTGCCCTGCCCTTCCTCCGGGATGGTCCTGTTGCGCGCCAGTTCCTTGATCTGCTCATAGGCGCTATGGCCTGCCATAGCTATGGTGGTGCCCATGCTGTCCGCGTGTCTGTCTCCTAGCAGCGGCCCTCGGGTGATTGCGAGTTCTGCTTTTACCTCCTTGGCTGCTGCCATGAGCAGGGGGACCGGGAAGGCCGGTGGACCTTTCCTTCTGATTTCTCCTGGCGGATGCCTGGCTAGGAGGGAGCCCCATCTTGATTGCGTAATGATTTGGATTGAGCGCATTCTTTCCTGTCTGGAGGGAGGGGCCGGGGCATTGCTGTCTCCTGGTCCTTCTTCCTCTGTTCGCTCGGGGGGCGTGCTTTCGCTGTCATGATCCGTCGCATGGTCAACCTCCATTTCTTCTGGTTGTGATGGGGGGCGCCTATGTACTGTTACATGCTCGTGTATTCTTTGCATGCCCCAGACCGTTATGTAGGTGTTCGGTCTACGTGTGGTGACCAAGTCAGCTCTTAGGTAGTCTAGCTCCGTGGCTAAGGAGAGAGTCGCCGCTGCCAACTCACTATGTGTGATTGGGGGGCCTTATGGGGGCCAGGAGCCCGTCCCTGAGCAGTGGCATTGCCTGCGCTTCGTTGGGAGGTGGAGTCCCAGGAAGGAGTGCTGCAACGCTACCTCTGTCGTTGGCTCTGCAGTACGGGCATCGAATGGACATGGAGTTTCTTCCTTCTCGGAACACTCCAGGCTGGTTCAGTCTCCACTGCTCAAGGCACTGTTTGTGGAACCGATGTCCGCAGAGAACAAGGGTTTCTGCAATTCCGTTGAGCTCCCCAGCGCAGATGGCGCATGTTTGTTCTCCGTCCCCGGTGTCCCATCCTGGCCTCTGCTCTGGTTCACCGGCTCTGAGGACTCCTTCAGCGTCGCCAGGTGGATCGGAGGAGTTGGCGAAGGCTGCGCCTAGGATTTCTATGAGGAGTCGCGTGGTTGTGGCGGCATCTTCCTCGGTTAGACATGCCTTGAAACCAGTGGTGCGTAGGGGGAGGCGTATCTGTCTGTTCCCGAACGGGGAGTACGCACCAGGGGGCTGCTTCCGCCCCTTCGCTCAGTACGTCTCTGATGTCATCGGGGGTGTGTATGTCTGCTATCTGCAGCCATCTGGTAAGGACCTCGGACGGTCTGATGTCCATGCCCCGCGCCTGAAGCACCGGTCGTAGGAGGGGGGTGTAGTGCGGTGCCAAGCAAAGCCATATGGCCCTTGATATCCAGCTCCCTGGCTCAAGTTGGGCCCTGGCTTCTCTGAGCAACCCCTCTGCCACCAACTGAGCTTCTGCGCCGCTGAAGGAGGTGCGAGCTATGCGTTGTTGCCTGGATCTGCCTGATGCCTCGTCGTCTCTTTGCGTCGCATCTAGTGCGCGGATGAGGGGGTCCAGCGTTTATCCTCCGCTGAGTGCCTGCGGGGGCGATCTGGGGTCGCTATTTGCATCCTCGCCAAGGATCTGCCTGATGTCCCCACGCCACGGCGCGGTGGTGTTCTGCCCTCTTACTCCGGAAAGGGAGTTGGGTAGCCGACCTCCTGCTGTACCGGCCCCCGCATTGCCACTCCTGGCATGGGCCCTGGCGCTTCGCGCGCGCATCCCGCGCTCCACTGCGTCCCTGTCTGCTGTGAGGATCGCCTCCTGGAGCTGACCGAGTGGGTCGAGCCAACTCATGGTGCGCTCCTGGAGATTAGGGTCGATGTATCCCCCCGGGAGGGGAGCAGCGATCGCTCTTCCTGTCTGTCGGGGTAGGGTAGCTGCCGTCAGCCCGAGGAAGTGGTGCGCCCCTTCTCATGAGGTGATGCCCAGCTGGTGCCATCGCGACGCTGCGCGCGTAACGAAGGATTGTGGGACTCCCGTGGCCTCGAAGACGCGTTCGAGTGTGGCTCGTCCATTTTCTGAAGTTGAGCCCCAGATAAACGGGGCCAGGAGCCTGCTCCAGGTCATGTTGGCGGGGATGCTATCGTTCGCCACCTGGGCGCGGATCTCGAGGATCTCCTGAAGCGCACGTCGTGCATTGCCCTCGCTTTCCGGGGGGAGCTGGGCACGCGTGCTCTGCCGGTGTTTGTCGGCCGCATGAGTCTCGCTTTCTTCTCTCCTCGTGTCCTGCTGGTTGTTCCCGCGGGCCACTGGGGCGCCCATCCCCCGCGCCCTTGTGCGCAGTGCGATCGCGAGGCGCGTCGCTTCACGGCGAGGCGCTAAGCGGTGAGCAATGATTATTCCCCCCCTTCTGGCCGCAGCAATTATGGCCGCGCAGGCCACTTCTGTCGCCTCGGCGCTTGCGCCCGAGGTCTCGATGGAGGCCCTGCCCGCGGGGGTGAAGTTGAGGGCTTGGTCCAGGAAGCTGCCTCCTATTTCTCTGCGGGGCCATGCCGTGTCCTCCGTGGGGGCCGTCAAGGCACTGCCGGTATCTTGCTCTCAAGTCCTGTGCCCTGGGCAAGGCGTCTGCCGGGGCCGAGGGTTGAGTTGGCACGGCCGCGGTGGGGGCCTGGGCGAGGCATTCGGGTACCCAGTCGCGTAGCGATCTGCCAAAAGGTTATTCCCATATGATATTTTGTATGTGCGTCACTGTCTCCATGGCTCACCCCAGCGGGGCGCCGCGGAGTCTGGCGAGGGCGCCCGCGGTAGCTCGCAGTGTCGGCCCGTCTCCCACTCTTGCGTCATCCCTCGCAGCAATCGGGTACGCCCCTCTGTCTCTGTCTGCGGCTCTTCCACTGTCCAGTGCCATTTCGGTCATGTGACTCCATGCTGCGAGCATTTCTGCAATCAGCCATGACAGGGGGTAGCTGGTGGTCTTCGGTGGGAGACTGGGGAGGCCGATGTGGCTGGCGATGGGGGCGCGTCGAGCCCCTACTCTGGCCCGTTCGAAGGTGAGCTGTGTACCTAATAGGTCCAGTGGATGTCCGGGGGCTTCAAGGTTGTCTGGGTGGAGTCCCTCCATGGTAGTCACCCATGGGGTGGCTAGCCTGCGGCGTGCAATGCAACTGGGGCCGCTCTGATCCCGCGCAAGCCAGCAGCCGCAGTATTCGCATCTAGCGCTGGGGCGGAAGAAGCCCCCTAACCTTATCATGTAGGATGTGCTGTTAATGGGCCAGGGTCCTTCTGGAGTGTTGCGGCCCTCGTGAATGGGCCCGCTTATGCCGAGGGTGTGCGGCCCTGCGCCAGGGGCGGCGGGGGTGGCCCAGCCGTCCTGCCCCGTGCCGTGCTGCGCCGAGGATAGGACGTCCGCGCCAGCGTCGGCCCAGTGCCCCCTACTGACTGCCCAGTGTCTGACTTCATGGTGGTCCGGGAAATGCACCGTGTTGCGGCGGTGCTCGTGGATCAGATATCGGCACAGTCTGGCCTTATGCTCTGTGGCCGTGCCAGTTGGGCTCGCGTCAGCTGCACCTGGGGCGGCATCGTGTCGCCATGTGGAGAGTCCGAGGAGGGGCGGCGGGAAGAGGCCCTCCGATGGGTCCCCCACCCCGATGTCTGCGTAGAGGGCAGCATGGCGCAGTATGTCGTACTCACTCTCGGCCGCTATGATTTCTTCCTGCGTTGGTTCTTCGCAATCCAGGCTCACTGTTTCAATGTCAGGGTCCTGTGACAGGCTTGCGTAGCGGAGTGCTAGTACCTGTACTGGGTTCGGTCCTACCCCGCCGAGCCTGGCCTCATGGTCGGATCCTGTGATTGACCAAACCAGCCAGGAGAGGTCCAGCTAAGCCATTGCCGAGGCGCGGTTGTGGTGGCTTCTCGGGGGTTCCTGCTCCGATTGCGCCGTGTGGCTGGGGCTGACCCTGAGTGGGCATTCGACACTTCCGGCTGTGGAGAGGCCCCCACTGACGGCCGCGTGCCATGGGGGGTGACGAAGCCAGCAGAAGCTTACTAGGTTCTCAAGGCCCACGCACATCGTTTGGTTGCGGGGCGGGCACCTGGGGATATACCTCCACGGCCCTTCCCTAGGTTCATGGTGTTCCAGGAGAGCCGTCAGTTTGCCGCCTCTCATGGTGCACCTAGAGTCGACGATCTTCGGGGCCAAGAGAGGGGTCTCGGCGTCGCGGGATCCACCGCGCCTGGAGGGTGGGAGGGGCCTGCAGTGGGGTGCGCCCCCTCCCTGTCCATGCCCTGCCACCCGCCCTCCCGAGTTGAGCAACCTTGAGCTGGGCAGAGGGGCAGGAGAGAGACCTGGGGGAGGGGCGATCAGGCTACTTCGATCGCGAGCGGCTGATCTGATGTTGATCTCGTCGGAATCCTCCCACTCGTGAGGCGCTTCGCTGTCGGGGGTGCTGCCTCCGAATTCGCGTTCTCTCGGAAGCCACTCCCATTCGGCCTCGTCCCCATGCTGCTGCTCGCTGTTCACGTCGAACCCAATAGGATGGAACGGCAGCGTGGGGGAGATCTCAACGTCTTCGGCCAGGCCCGCCCTGGGCAGTAGAGTCGGGAAAGCGGTGGAAGGAGCATGGGGAGGGGGGGGGGCATCAGGTGGGGGCTCGATTCCGTCGACACTGGACAGATCCAGCGGATTGTTGGGTAGGGCATCTTCTATGTCATCGTAGGCGGCCCGTGCACCCTCCGCGGGGGCTGGAGGGGCCCGTACCTGTGGGGCCACCCTGTCGATGCCCATCGCTGTCCGTATTACTCCTTGGCAGCCTGCTGTTGCCAACGTCGCTCCTCGGAGCCTTTCTAGGGGGTCTTTTGGACGTCCCTCGACGTCCGTATCGCTTCTCGGCGTTGCACACTGTATGGGGGCGCAGCCAAGAGCCGCAACAACCGGTGAATCTTCAGTAGGGTGGGGGGCGAGTCCGGGCACAGCTGGACGCGCATCCTGCATTGAAGGAGGAGGAGGAGGAAGGTGGGAGACGCAGCCAAGAGCCAAGAGCCGCACAATCTGGTGAATTGAAGGAGGAGGAGGAGGAAGGGTCGGCCCTCTGTGACGGTGCTGAGCGGTCTGAGTCACCTCTGATTGATCTCTCCGCCGCTCCCTGCGGAGGATCTTCAGTCACCGCTGGGGGGGGGTCTGTTCGCCTGTCCACTTGGCGGGGGGACTCTGCTGCCGCCTTCTATGGATTCGGCTCGACTTTCGTCAGGCAAATCTTCCACTGCCGTCTCGCGGTTCCGTACCGGGACCTCACTCCCAGCCTCGGGGGGCAGGGTGGGGCCTGTTGTGCGGGTCGCACGAACACTATCTGCTCTCCTACGTGGGGAGGGGGGAGGCGTGGGGGGGATTGGGATCTGAGCTGGGTCCAGGGCAACACCAGGGAGAGTTCCTCCCCCCGCTGGTTGGATGTCTCCCTCCGCTGGGCAGGGAGGCGATGCAACCGTAGCAGGCGTCGGTCTTGGCTCAGCCGCGCCTGTGGGGGAGGGCTGTTTCCTGTGGGGGTTCTGTGGATCGATCGATCGCAATGGTTGGACTCCCATGCCATGCACTGCGCAATCTCTATCCTCGCCCCCTCCGTCTGGTAGATCCTCCATGGGTCTGAGCCGCGGGCGTCGCCAGCGTCGCCGCGAGCGTGGCGCGCGAGTGGAAATCGCAGGCGAGGACTGGTGGAGCGGTGCGGCCCAGGGGCGGGGGGAGCGGCACGGCGTCCGGGCGCCCCCTTGAGCGCGGGAGACTTGAGCCAAGGCCACGGACTGGTGGGGATACGCGCAGCGCCAATAATTTAGTGCACGACATCAGCTGCACACCGTAGATTGCGCCGCATAGCTCACAACGTATAGCTTGAACACCGCGTAAGCTGCAGCACACGTGTTGTCTCATCTAGGCAATATTACAGTCCAGCCGGATCCAGGCCCTTGCCGACTATCAGACCTAGACGTCCAACTTTCCTGTGTTTGAATGTGTTTCCTGCGAGGCCGTTCGATCTAGATACCAAGTAATACGGCACGAGGTGGCGATGACCAGGGTCTTGTTTAGCACGGGGGCACCGCGCCATGTTGACAGCGTGGGCCCCAACCAGTGAGTTCTTGCATGCTGGATGTGTCGACTGTATATCGTATATTTTAAAGAACAATGTATGTGGCGCGCGCTATGTGGATGCGGATGGTGATGATGATGATGCTGCTGATGATGATGATGATGATGACCATGGTTGTGATGATGACGACTGTGATGATGATGGCGGTGATGATGATGCTGAGGATTCTGATGCTGATGCTGCTGCTGATGCTGCTGATGCTGATGATGCTAATGATGATGCTGATGATGCTGCTGATGATGATGATGACGATGATTATGATGATGATGCGGATGCTGATGCTGATAATGGTACTGCTGTTGCTGCTGATGATGTGGTTGCTGTTGCTGATGATGATGATGATGATGATGTTGATGATGATGATGATGATGATGATGATGATGATGATGATGGTAATGATGATTATGTATTTTTCCGCGTGGTATGGGCACGACGTGGGAAGCCCTGTCATGTGACATGGTAATGACACAACAGCGTGGCGGAGGTCACTGGTTTTACTGTCCCGCCATTTGAACCTCAAAAAAAAAACACCATGCACGCGAGTGCACTTTGGCACGCTCGCAACACTTTCCGCGTGACGACCGCCATGCTAGACGAGACGAAACTTGCATTACTGTCACCTGTGGCTTCCGCGCACAGCCCTAATACGAATCGAAACGCCGAACAACTACATGTGCGACTTGGCACCTCCTTTGGCCCGCACCTCCTGCTCCGCCCTCGTCCTTCTGTTCCTCCCTTGTCCTCCTCCTCTTCCTCCTCGTTTGGGATGTCTGCCGTCCTGGAACGCGTTCTGACCATGATTCCGATGCGAATCCAGCCATGCCGACGATTGCTCCCAAGGAGTTCCCACACTGCCCAGAAGTCAACATCTTTCTCCTCCTCTCCCTCGTCGCCTAGTCCACGCAAAGAAGATGTGCCTCTTTCGCACAAACCGAGCCGCTCGTGGCTCGAACTGCCTACTACCGACCACCTGTGCGACTCGGCACCTGGTCATAAAAAAGAGCAATCACAGCAGGACCCTGTGCACCTCTCTACCTCTCTCCCTCCACCTTCCTCCCTTCACTCCTTCCCTTCCTGCAAGCTGCGGGGGCGGCGGATCCAAAGGCCTTCGGTCCAACCCGCCACCGTGCTGGTCGTGGACAAGAGATTCCCTTGGATGCCCATTGGGACCTCTTGGGGGGCACCTCGTGGGCTTTTCGGGCAGCCTCTTCGGGGCCTTCCTGGGGGTCTCCTGGAGACCTCCCGGGGGCCTCGCAGGAGTCGCCTGCCAGCGTCCAGGTGGGATGCAAGGGCGGGTGGCTCACTGAAGGCATTCTTTTCCGCCTTCTGAGCGGATTTTCTTCGCCTTCGATGCAGGCAGCAATGTCTGCCCTCGAGCGCGTTCTGCCTTCGGTGCAGCTTTCTTACCTTCCGTGCTGTTTTTTTGCCTTCGGAATGCCACCCCATGGAACGCATCGGCTTTCATGGAAATCCCACCGCCCCTGGCGCAGACACTCCGCCCCCGCCTCCGCCTGCCCCTCTCGGGGGCGCGCAAACATGGATTAGCGACCCATGGATTTGGCGCGCGGTCGCCGAATCCATGGATCGGGGGAGGTGCCCTCCCCAAAATGCGGCCGGTGCCGCCTCGCTCGGCGGCGGGAGTCCGCGATTCCCCATGGAAGAGGGGCCCGTCGCTAGTCCACGCCCCATTGATCCATCTTTGCGATCGCCTGCCCCATCGCGCCGCTGCTTGGCCCCTCAGAGCTCGCCCCCTGGAGCTCCCCGCGCGGAGGCCCCTCCCCGCGCACGAACCGCGAGGGCTCAGCAGGGGGCTCCCGCCGCGGCGGCCCGCGCGGCCCCGCGCCGCCTCTTCCGAAGAAGGGCGCTTTCCGTGCTGTGAGACTGGACGCCTAGACTCCTCCTCCTCCTCCGCCTCCTCCTCCTCCTCCTGCTCCTCCTGTTCCTCCTGCTACACCTCCTCCTGTCACACCTCCTCCTGTTACACCTCCTCCTGTTACACCTCCTCCTCCTCCTCCTTTTCCTTTTCCTCCTCCTCCTCCTTTTCCTCCTCCTGGCGGCGCGCTTCAAGGGTGGGGAGGGGGTCGGGAGGGGAGGCGGCCTTTGGAGAACGCGTGGGGTCCTCCGAGAAGGTACGGGCCCCTTCTCAGCAAGGTTCCTCAGAAGGCCGCCCCCCTCCCCTCTCCTGCTCAGGGCCCCGTAGATCTGGACACGCTAGACCAGGACATCCAATATCCATCGGAGCCCCTGTTTTGCAGACGTTGGGACGATAAACAACTGCACTGCAACATTCCAGGAATGAAATCAGACAGAAACCCCGAGCGCCTGCAACACCTCCCTCGGACCTGGACAAAGGCCCGAAACCTGCAGGGCAGCAAAAGACATGCACTGGACGACCATACCTTGTCTTGCAGGAAAGTCTGTCGTTTCCCCTGCTCGCCAATGTCCTGGTCCGTGTGTGTGTGTCCGGGCCTCCGGGGGCCTGACCTGCCCCCTGCTGCGCGCCGCCAGGCATGCCTCCTCCCAGGACCTCCGGCCCCAGCCACACTGGGGGGGGCTTACACGCAACCATGGATCACCGGTCCGTGGGATCTGGCGCATTGGCGCCATGTCCACGGATCGGCGCGGCGTGATTGGGCGACGGAGCGCGCCGCTCTGGCACGGGAGCGGGGCCCGCCGCAAATCCACTCGCCTCAGTCCATGACTGTGCTTCCGACCCGAGGGCCTCTGAGGACCCTCTTCCGCCCCGGAATCGGCAGGGGGCCCCCCGAAGGTCCCGAAGAGGGTAAAGGAGGAGCCCTCCCTCCTTTCTCTCACCCCTCCTCCTCCTCCTCCTCCTCCTCCTCCTCCTCATTATCATCATCAATTCCCTCCCAACGAGCTTCACCCCTCCCGAGTCCTGAGGGTTTCGACCCCTATCCGCGGGACCAATCTTCGCCACAAGCAACTTTTGGATGGCCTCTGGGGCCTGTAGCGGATCCCAGAGGCCCGAGCGCTCGGACAAACAGGAACACCGACCCTCGCGTTTCTTCGTCGCGACGCCTGGAGGTCCGGGCCTTCAGAGGTCGCTCTGGAGGTCTCCCGAGGTCCCCAGATGAGCAAGAACGCCCGAAAACCTGGAGCCTTGATCTGCTGCTGCTGCTGCTGCTGCTGCTTTTCCTCCTCCTTCTCGCCGTCTGTGACCATCTCCTCGCCGATGCCTGGGACGGGCGCTAGACCCGCCCAATAGGGTCCGCCCGCCCGATCCGCCCGACCCGCCCGTCAGAGTCCGCCCGCCCGACCCGCCCGTAAGGGTCGTCGTCGCCCTCATCGTCGTCGTCATCGTTGTCGTCGTCGTCGTCGTCGGCGGCTGTGGCGGCGGCGGCGGCGGCGGCGTCGGCGTCGGCGTCGGCGTCGTCGTCGTGGGGCCGATCGCCCCCGCTCCCCCTCCGCCCGCGGTCGACCCGAGTGGTTGGCCGCGCGGCGGGCGCAGGCAGGCCCCCGCGCCCGGAACCCCGTCGAGCCCCCCAGCCCTCTCCCCCCCACTCCTCCCTCCTCTTTACGCCTCCTCTTCTCTCCTCCTCCTCTTCTCTCCTCCTCCTCCTCCTCCTCCTCCTCCTCCTCCTCCTCCTCCTCCTCCTCCTCTTCCCCTCCTCCCCCTCCTCCTCCTCCTCCTCCTCCTCCTCCTCCTCCTCCTCTTTCTTTGGCAGCCCTCTTGCACATGGGGCCGAGAATCCTGCGTGATGCGGGGTGCGTTGCTCCGCCCATCGTTCCGTCAGGAGGCTTGGTCGCTGGTGCTCGGAGGGCGCCTGATTTTGCCAAGTGTCAGATGTATGCAATTTGTGAAGCCTCTCTTGCAGCCAGTTCGCTTGTACAGATGCGAACTTGGATAGACGATGTCACCCAGAGAGCCGAGGGGATTCGCCGTGATGTGGTGGGTCACCTTGTGCGTGCGGGAATCGCCTTTGCCCAGGGCTGCGAGAGAGAATGCTTGAAGCTGGCGTCTAAATCTACTATCATTGCGTCCGAGCTTTCGGTGGCTTGGGAGATTCAGGCAGGATTCGGATCCAGAGGCATTGCTGTGGAAGTTGCGTCGGTTTCGGCCGATTTGGGCATTGAGCGCGGCAGTGGCGTGAAGATTTCCAGGCCGCGCCATGCCAAGCGCATCGCCCAGGCTCATCGGCGCGTGCATCGCATCAATAAGCTTACCAGAGCTGCCCCGCGTAAGGTGGGGCCCAAACTTGTCCTCACGGGAGCCCTTCCTCAGGCCTCGTATGCTTGGAAAGTTTTCGGAGTAGCTCCTTCGGTGCTCATGCAGTGGAGGCGTGCCTTAGCAGGGACCCTCGCAAGAGGAACTGTAGGCAGGTGCCTCACCTCGATTTTGGCGCTGGAAGTGGGCCCCAAGGACCCCGCCTTCAGCACGATCTTTTCGATTTTGGAGTCGTGGTTCCAGGTTGTGTCCAGGGTATCCGAGGTTGCTCTGCCCAGGATGCACAAAAGCTGGGCCGAGACTGTCCAGAGAATTCATACCCTGGGGCCCAAGCGCCGTTGGCACAACATTAGAGGACCCATCTCGGCGGTCGTTGCCACGATGCTTGGTCTGGGGTGGACTCTCGAGGGGCCTTGGGACTGGACATCGCCGTCGGGAGACAGGTTTGCTATCCCTGACGAGCTGCGGTCTGAGGCGTATATGACCTCGGATTTCAAGCAGGAAGTAGCTAGCTCTATCGAGGCCCAGCTGTGGACTGGAGCTTCTAAATTCAGGAATGGTAGAGGCGCGGAGGCTGGCGTGGATTTCACAGTCGCCAGGCGCCACCTGTCCAGCCTAAGGAAAAATGATGTCAAGAAGGCTGGCCTTATTAGGTCTATTCTAACTGGAGCTGCCTGGACCCGCGCCCGCATCGCCAGTGCGGGCGGGGAGTGTGACGAGCTGTGCCCGCGCTGTGGGATGTCTGTGGAAACGGACACCCACAGATTTTGGGAGTGCCCGAATAATCTGGAGTTTCAGGAGATCTCAGAGGCCTTCGCGAGACGCGGTGGCTCGGCAGCCGAATAATGCCCCATCCTCTGGCTTCGCGGCCTCACACCCAAGTCCTGGACCCACGTCCCTCCTCCCCCCGACTCGCCTCTCTTCGCGGCGTCGAGTGCCTTTCCCTCGGTCGGGGGAGGGGTCGCATCTGGGGCGCGGGGGACGCCAGTGGCGGGGAGTTCTCGAGGGATCGAAGGCTTAGGAGGGTGTCTTGGGGTGTCGCGGTCTTTGGGCAAACTTTAGAGGAACTCCCTGATTCCGTTGACGCGTCTCAACTTGCCTTGATTGCTGGTGGAGGCATCTCGGGGAAGCAGAGTGTCAACCGTGGGGAGCTCTGGGCCCTTGTGAAGTTTTTAGAGCTAAGCCCAGAGGGTGTGAGGCTCGGCTATGTGGTCGATTCAGCTTATGTTGCCCGTGACCTTATGTCTGGTGCCCTGGAGCGGTATGCACGTGTGAGCAGCCACCGCGATTTGTGGTCTCGTGTGCGTGAGCTGCTCAGTGTCAGGGACCTGCTCCTCGTTCGGGTTCCGAGCCATCTGGAAACCAAGGAGGCTCTCGAGAAGGGGCTCTGTCCGAATTTTGTTGTTGCCAACGCGATCGCGAATCAGATCGCGGGTGCGTCCGGGCAGGATGTTAAGGTTCCTTACAGTGTCAGTTCTTCGGTTCAGATGGCTGATGCCATCACTCGCAAGATTCAGAATCACTTGCTTGATGTTATGTGCCAGGTCCTGGAGGCTGAGGGCAAGAGAACTCCACGTCCCCCCAAAGTCCTCTGTGCGGCACACTCGTGCCAAGCTCCTTCGCACGGCTGCCCTGCATTCCGAGCACGCTTGTCCGCAGCTTGCTGGAGATTTTGGGCAATGCCGTAGGTGTGGTTGCCGTGCCAAGGCCTCCGAGCTCACGGCGTTCCTTGGGACCCCTTGCCGCCCGATGTCCTGGACGGGGGCGGTGTTTCGGCCCACGGGGGCCGTGTGTGTCCGCTCGAGGGAGGTGCACCCCACCCACCCGCTGTGTTTCTGGCCCGACCAGGATGGTTTGTTCTGTTCGGTGTGTGGTTGTTATAGCACCAACCAGTTGCGAGAGCTGGCCAGTGCGTGCAGTTATCAGCTCAGTAGAGCAGGCTCTCAGAATCTGTCCAGGATAGGGAAGGGCCTCCTGCCTGGGAGCTGCGTTTGGGGTAGAGAGCGGCAGGAGCGTAAGGAGCGGGGGGAGCGGAGAGACAGGGGGGAGAGCGCCGCGGCCGCGGCCCGCCGCGGGGCGTTCGACGCCTCCGTGGCTGAGTCGGCCGTCATCAAGCGCCGCCCCGCATCCGCCCCCCCTCCCCGCCCTGCTGCTGCTGCTGCCCCGCCTTGGCCCTCTTTTCCTTCGGTCACTGGGACCTTACCCTATATATATATATATATCCTCCTCCTCCTCCTCCTCCTCCTCCTCCTCCTCCTCCTCCTCCTCCTCCTCCTCCTCCTCTCCTCCTCCTCCTCCCCCCTCTTTTTCCTCCTCGTCCTCCTCCTCCTCCTCCTCGTCCTCCTCCTCCTCTGCCTCCTCCCCCCTCACAATCGACCCCTGGACTTGTCCTCTTCTTCTCTTTACTCCTCTTCACTCCTCCCTCCTCTTTACTCCTCCTCTTCTCTCCTCCTCCTCTTCCTCCTCCTCCTTCTCCTCCTCTCTCAGAATCGACTCTGGTTTGTCCTCTTCTTCTCTTGACCCCTCTTCACTCCTCCCTCCTCTTCTCTCCTCCTCTCTCTCCTCCTCTTCTCTCTCCTCCTCCTCCTCCTCCTCCTCCTCCTCCTCCTCCTTCCTCCCCCCTCCTCCTCTCCTCCTCCTCCTCCTCCTCCTCCTCTTCCCCCCCTCCCCTCCTCCTCCTCCTCTTCCTCCTCCTCCTTCTCCTCCTGCTGCTGCTCCTCCTCCTCCTCCTCCTCTTCCTCCTCTCCTCCTCCTCCTCCTCCTCCTCCTCCTCCTCCTCCTCCTCCTCCTCCTCCTCCTCCTCCTCCTCCTCCTCCTCCTCCTCCTTCTCCCCTCCTCCCCTGTTCCTGCTGCTCCTCTCCTCCTCCCTCCTCCTCCTCCTCCTCCTCCTCCTCCTCCTCCTCCTCCTGCTCCTGCTCCTGCTCCTGCTCCTGCTCCTGCCTCCTCCTCCTCCTCCTCCTCCTCCTCCTCCTCTCCGCCTCGACCCTCTCCTCCTTCTCCTCCTCCTCCTCCTCCTCCTCCTCCTCCTTCTGCTCCTGCTCCTGCTCCTGCTCCTGCTCCTGCTCCTCCTGCTCCTCCTGCGGCCGCCCCGGTGCTTGGCAGCCGGGCGGGCCGAGGCAAAAAGGGCCGCTGCCCCGGGAGAGGAGACCGCGGGCGGGCTCCTCGGGGTCGGGCTCGCGCCGCTCGCCCGCGGCGGCTCGGCGAAAGGCTCGCCGGGCCCGGCAGGGCGCAGGGGCGGGCCGCCCTCTTCTGTGCGTCGTATGCTTCGAAGGAAAAGAAAACAGGCATATAAACATAAACTTTTGGCGTTCCGCGTGGATTTCTTGGACCCGCGCTGGGCCCCCCCTGGCGGCGCCTCCGGCGCCGCCCCTGGCTCGCTCCGCGCGCCAGGGATGGGGATCCAGCGCGGATCCAAGAAATCCGCGCGGAGCGCCAAAAGCTTATGTTTCTGTCTGTTTTCTTCTTCTTGCCTGTAGGAGGGCCGCCCTCTTCCGTGTGTTTTATGTTTTCGGTTGACCCAAGAGGGGTTCCAGCTGAAAGGGGGTGGTGCAACAGGTTTGGGGCAATTGTACTGCACATTTACTGCGCCAGAAAACTGTATTGCATCGTATTTCAACTACTGCATTGCACGCGACAGCCCAGCAGTACAGTTGCGCACCGGGATGTATTGCACGCCCCAGATCTGTTGCAACCCCACAAATATATGGCACCAAATCTATTGCACCACCCTCTTGTTGCTGGACCCCCCTTTCGGGCCAACCAGAATATTACGGCCAGGAGCTTTTCTTCCGCATGTAGGCCGTGGGAGCCTCGTGACGTGGACGCTCGGGGACGGGGACGTGGTTAGGGTGTCGCGCTGGAGCGTGGTGGGTCAGAACCTGCGGCGCGACACGCTGAGTCAAAGTTCCTGGCCGTAAGCTGTCGCGGGCTTATGACAGGGCCAGCGGTTATCAACTGGCATAGGGCCTGAGGTTGCAAGGGGCGCGGGGAGGGGGGGTACGGGGGGGGGCGAAAGAGGGGGAGGACGGCGAGGGGGGGGCTGGGCGGAGGGGAGGGGGAGGAGGAAAAGGGAGGGGAGAAGGCGGAGCAGAAAGGTGGGGAGGCGTGGGTGGCGAGGCAGAGAAATCCCATCAGCCCTACAGGGCGTGAGTGAAATAGCGAGTTTCCTCTTCCAACCCCTTCCTTCCCTTCGGGGGGGGGGTTTGCCCCTCCCCCTCCCCCTCCTCCCTCTGGGTTTGGAGGAGGGGGGGGGTGCGGGTCGTCAGAGCGTCCAAACTGGCCTCGGCGAGGATGCCCAAATCATTGAAACTATTACGGTTTTGGCTAAATGCTTCCCTCCGCAGGGCGGGACCCTAACAAAGGAGCTCCCCTCCTTTGATCGATCTCTTCCGAGATGGCTCCAAGATGGCCCCCGAGGCTCCTTCCAAGGGTGCCCCAAGATGGCCTACAGCAGTGCCTGGGAGGCCCCCGAGGGGCCCCCAAGATATCCCCAAGAGGCTCCCAAGAGGCTCCCAAAAGGCTCCCAAGAGACCCCCAAGCGGCCCCTAGTGTGAAGATGGGTGTGTTTGGCCCGTAGCTGTGCAGCTAGAAACGCAGTAGATAAGCAGTTGGAGAGAAGAGACAGTATGATGTATGCTGTGGTCATTTCTCTCAATAGTATCAGGGGGTCCCCGTTTTGAGCTATCAGCGATAATAAGTTATCAGATGTGTTCCAGTCACTGACGGGGTTTCCCTGTCTTCTATTTGCTGTATTTGATTGGTCGTGCAAACGACCGTTTTCATATTGCTCGATTCCGCGAAGCTCACGTGCGGAAGGACAATAAAGACTGGTCAATCTCCAACATCATTGACACTGGTAGCGGAGCAGTCAACGAACGATGGCCTATGCTGACTTGGTTCGTCTTTTTCAGTATTGTTGTCAAGAGCTGGTCTTTGCGGACAGACAAGTACTATAGTTGGGGTGATCGTGTATCTTGCGGCCGTGTGCGTGATTTCGAGTATACGCAGCATTGCGATTTCCACGAGATCAGTTCAGACTTCCTCGAGAGCAGTTCAGACTTCCTCGAGAGCGGCTCAGGCTTACTCAAGAGCAACTTCGACTTCCCCGAGAGCAGGTCAGACTTTATAGAGCAATTCAGATTCCACGATGGCGAACGATCTAAATTCACGATCACACTTGTGGTTGGATAAAGATGGCATTCCGTGTTTTGATGGAGACGCGGCAACAACATAATAATGGGATGAGCGAGTGCGACTCGGATTCTTGGGCATGGGAAGTACCGAGACGAAGACAGGCTTCATCGCCAAGGTCAAGACTGGCCTCAGCGGGAGACCGTGGACGTTGTGCCACAAAGACGAGAAGATCAGCGTCAAGGCCCTAGCCGAGCAGATTTCAAAAGGGAACAGTCCGACGGAGAAAGAAGCGGCTGTCGGGCACGCGTTCGACATACTCATCAAGTGTGTTCGCTCACATGTGGAGAACATGGCCCCGCTGCAGAAGCACAGGGCGTTTCTAGACTATTTCAGGCGCGGACACCGAAAGCCAGGAGAGCCGATACAGGACTTTATCCAACGGCGGACAGACGCATACGAGAAGCTGGGAGACCTCACGAACGGACAAACGCAGGTGTCGGAGGACCTCAGAACGTTTTTCCTACTAGACATGTGTGGTATTACGGAGGCTCAGCACAAGACGTTCCTGGGCCAGGCTCATAATGAATCTGATAGGGATGCGATATGCGACATCCTTGAGATTCAGCTCGACAGCATCGACGCTCGAGGTAGCCGAGATCACAAGCGTGATGGCGGAGGACGACGGTTCAGATGGAATGCAGCCTTCGGCGCGGATCCTGAAGAGAAGATCGAGGATGACGAAGCCGAGGAGGATCACGGAGAAGAAGACTACGAGGATGAAGACAACGAGATGACGATTTTGTCGGCGGAAGAGGAAGAGCTCGAGACGGCTGTCGCAGTTGTGGACGTCGCAGACCTATCGAAGAAGAAGAAGAATAAGTATAGACGTTTGCGGCAAGGGCGCAAAAGGTCGTCGGAGCAGTTGCGGCAAAAAGACGTGGACGTGGCAAAGGAGGATCGGGCTCATCAAACTACAGCCGGCAACGACAATTCATCAAAGATGGCAAGACGAACCGATGTTTTCGACGAGGCAAGACCTACACCGACTTCGATGGCGAGATCAGTTTCGGCACCAAGGAGCTTCAAGATAAGCTCGGCGCCTCCCAGAAGCAAAGCAAGTGCAGTGCATGCCATGAAGTAGGACACTGGGCTGGCGACCCAGAGTGCAGTGAGACGAGGAAGGTAGCCAATCAGAGGCCGCAAGGATCAGGACGAGCTGGACGAGGCCGAGCTGGAGGATTTCTGGCACGTACTGGTCTGGCAGCAGCTATGCTAGCATCGGGAGCTGGACATCAGCAGGAATGCAATCTGATAATGCCTATTACGAACCAGCACGATGCCCCGATCAGGACGATTACTGACATCAACGAGGATTTAGTCGACGCGATGGTGGCAGAGCAGGTGGTACCCCCAAGCTACGTGGTCCTGGACACTGCGGCTCTGGTTCCGGTCGGCGGCGACAGTGCTATCGACAAGCACCTGGAGAAGTCCGAGCTAGCAGACCTACAGATGCCCAGCAGGACGATCTTCAAAAGCATAAACGCATCCGCCCCGGTCAGGGCAGAAAGTATTCAGGCAGTACCGAGTGGCATTCAAGGACGAGACTGCGCGCTCAACTTCGAGAGGTTGCTGAAATCTGACGCACCGATGCTCGTGAGTGTTGACCAGATGGACGCCCTGGACACGCTCATTAGTGTGAAACGCAATCAGGTGATCTTCAGAGCGATTTCGGACACGCCAGTGAAGATCACACGCTCCAAGAATAATCACTTGATGGTCAATATCACGGATTTCCCGAAGACGCCGACACATCGGGAAGCACCTACCATCAGTACGAAAACGCTGGACGTCTGGGCAGCTGAAGAGGACGAATCAAACCAGACGCAGAGCAGCAAGATCATGCAGGCAGATATCGGCATCATGACGAAGTCCCGTAAGAAACAAGTGGGTACGTGGATAGCCGACCATGCGCGAGAAATGACAGCTACGTGGCGTGTTCTCTACGTGTTGATCGACATCGTCTGCATATTCCTGGGACAGTGGTCAAGGATAATTATGGCGATCAACGTACTGTTACTCGTCCGGCGACGGAGTTTGGTATGAGAACAAGAAAATACAGGGATCTACGTACTACAAGCGATGACCTACTACTACCCAGTGTGCAGACAGAGACGATGTGGGAACTTGAATCTGAAGACCCATATCTCAGGATCGTGCCATTCTCGTGTGACGCGTGGTTAGCAATCAACAACTTCTCTCCACCGAAGGAAAAACGACGACGCCAAGCCAAAGCATTCGCGCATGTTCAGTTTGCACTCGCAATTGCCAGGCATCGAATGGAGCACGGACGTCATGTACTACCCTCTATGTCCACAAGTGTGGAACATCATCAGGGATGAGTTGCCACCTGGATTGATTTGGGTGCGATGTGATCAATGTGCCTTTGATTTGCGAGATGGTCGTGGATAACTACTTCAGAAGCCGACGCGATTCGTGTCGTCAGCAATGGCGCTGGCATATGCACTTGAAGTTCGATGTTCACGAAATCACGAACATGGTCAAGTTCAAGGACGTGGTGGCAAGTCACGCGAATTTTCAATATGGACAACAGACATGGCTGAGCGGATTCTCCAAAGTGTCAAACAACAATATGAGTTCGAGAAGCTACTAGGAGGCGAGACTATCCTGGGAATTCCCGACACCGTTGACACATACCCCGTCACACAAATTTCACATCAAACTCAGGAATCATTATGGGCGCGAATGCGGAAACCTACACCGATTGGCATCGAGTGCCGGCAGCACTCACGGCAGCGATCAAGAAGTTGCATATCCAAATTTCCCATGCTCTACGCGGTGAAGAGCTTGCCCGACACATTCGGACAGGCGGAGGATCACCAGCAGCGATCTCAGCGGCTAAGCTTTTCAAATGTGAGCTATTCGATTCTCAACAGCGACCGCCAGCACATCCTATTGCAAGCCTACCGAAGTGGATACGATTCAATCAGTGACTGGGCATGGGCATTGCATGTGTACCAGACTTGGGTGGGCATATGCATGCCTTCTTGGTTATGCTTGACCTTGCTACCAACTTTACAGTACTTCAATGGATGAGCAGCGGTGGAGATCGGAAGCCAACTCCAACGTCAGCACGCGCGAAGATTGCTTTCGCGGAGGGCTGGCAACGCAATCTGCTCACCCCGGAAAGGATGCATATTGACCAGGACGCAACTTTTCGACTAGAGTTTGAGACAATGTGTCAGGATCTTGGAGTGCCATGTATTCCAATTGCTCCTGAAGAGCATCACCAACATGGGAAGGTTGAACGACATATCCGTTTCTTCAACGAGATGGCCACTAACATTTTTCGCGTGCTAGAGGCCAAAGATGACGAGAGCGCCCGAGTTACCGGATACCAGATTGCTCAGACTATGAACCGACTCGCCAATAACAAAGGATTCAACCCAGCGCACTGGGTACTTGGCGAGAACCCCTCACTACCGGCATCTCTCGGAGATATCAATACCGATCCCGTGGTTGCTGGACAAGTTACTCAAGGATCGCTCATGTGGCATCGACTGCGACTACAAGAAGCTTGTGGAACTGCCTTCCATCAGTCAGCCAACAGTTTAGCTCTGCGACGAGCTGTACTATCAAAGACCCAACCTCAGCCTGGACCATTCGAGCGAGGTGAATGGGTTCACTATTGGCGCACAGGTGGAGGCAAACGCGACCTACATCGGAAGTGGCAAGGACCAGCTCGAGTGATTGGCAAGGATCAGTTTAGATATTGGTTGATTCACAAGGGTATCCCGAATTTGGCTGGACCGAATATCTTGAGATCGCCGATCAATGAGATTGAGGATCGTATTCCTGGAGATCAGCGCCAGTGGCAAGGAGACCCTCATGGTCAGCGTGGTTTCGTCGATATTCGGAACACGACGTTTGCACCGCTACGAGAGCCCTTGCAGCCAGGACTACAACCGCAGCCTCCACGGGAACCTCAGCCTCAACCACCAGCAGACCCTGATCAACCCGAACAGGACCCGCCGAGTATGGAGGGAGCACCAGATCAAGAACCTGATGACGCAGATGATCAACCACCGACACAACGACGTCATGTACAAGCTGAATGGCCAAAAGGATCGTGGAGTATACCCAGCACCTGGGAGATAATAATTGGAGCACCGCCCCGTGGTCCATATGACGCAGTTCTGGCGACAAGGATTACACGATGTATGATGACCCCATTACCAGAGGAAGATGTTATTCGTCGAGACAGGCTTCTACGGCGACGTATCTTCAACTGCGACACAAAGGCCCTACGTGAAGACACTTCTCGTAACAATCCAGAAGTGCCCTTTGAAATTCCTCTGGTACGTGATATGGATATGGAGGAGGTTGTGGGGGAATATACGTATCGGGCTAATAGTGGCCCTTCCAATGGACAAGGACAGAACCCACATTTTGTTCGACAAGACCGGCCTACCGAAGGTACTGAACCTCAAGGACCACCTCAATCGTTTGGACCGGACAATCTGGCACCTACTCCAATACCAGCGGCAAGACCCAGTGCACCGTCTGGATCGAGTGACGATGGACCTCAGCATCGCGCAGCACAAGAAGAACAAGACGCGCGAAAACGACAACGACCTCGCCAACAAGCGAATCGTGAACAAGGTGAGGCAGAGCGTGCTGGGCGATCGAGAGTTACAAGGAAGACGCCAGCATCCCAGACTGTGTGCGGAGGGCAAACGCACGTTGGTCGCAACATCACGGTCACCGCGAACAACAAGAGATTGCGTACCGCCCATGCCACCAACGCGGTCATGTGCGAAACTTTCGCGGCTGAACGAGCTGACCGAGTATCGAAGGGCGAGCTGGACATAAAGGAGACACTCAATCGTGATGACGGGTATACCCGAGAACGCGCCGAGAAGTGTCTCAACGCACTTATTAAATAATGGAGTACTCATGTACGACGCCGCGAGAGTAATTTCATCGACAATGGCCAATAATATCGATGAATCGCTACTGATCGAGAGCCGAGCTGCATGGGCGAACACGGGCCGTGATCACGACGCTAACTTCCAACCCGCATGTCGCATTGTGGGGAAAAGGTTTCCAGGATCAACGACAATGAGAAGCTACGAAAAGATTCGCCGACATGCTCACCCTTTGTCCAGAACCTGTTATGCAGCATTGCCGCGTGCAAGCGATTTTCATGTTATACTGGCGATGCTTCTGGGGCTTTTCTGCAGGGAATCAAGATTGAGAGGGAACTATGTTTCAAGATGCCCCAGAACTTGCAGGGTATGAGCACGCCTGAAATCGAAGAAGGAAGCCTACTCAAGCTCAACAGGAGCATCTGTGGCACCAGCGACGCGGCAAGGGCCTGGTACAAGAGAACTGCCCAGATTCTGCGAGACATCGGCTTCGGGAAGCTGCAGTTTGAGACTGCCGCCTTCAAGTTGATGAACCAGGGGAAGTTGGTTGGACAATCGTGCCTATGCGTCGATGACATGCTCATGGCTTTCGACATGGGAAACAACAGGGAGTTCTGTGATCACGTGACTCAGCAGTTAAGGAGCCAGGTAGAGCTTGGAGACTGGCATGATCTACAGAACGCACCAGAAGGAGCTACATTTACTGGGCGACGTTTCCACCAGGACAAGGACTATGCTATCACCATCGGCATGGGCAACTACATCGATGCGATGACGGACTACCGGATGCCCCGTGAAAAGGGCTAAGCAGGAGAAAGAGCTACTTACCGCTGCTGAAGAGCGCTTCGTGGCATGAATGGACAAGTTCAGTGGGTGGTACGAATACTGCTTCATAAATGCAGTTTGAGGCGTCGCGGCTTGCTGGCCAGATGTCGAAGCCGACGGTCCAGGACATGAAAGGTATGAACAGCTTGGTGAGGTCTATCCGCCGTGAGGGGAAGACTCAGATGGTTTTTCCGTGGAGGATTTGATTTTGAGAAGTCTGTTATCATTGCTTCGCACGACGCATTCTTCGACAACATGCCAAGCCATAGGATCCAACGTGGTTTTTATGTCATTGTGGGAGATGGCAACATGATGGACGACCACACGAAGCTGCATCCATGTATGCTCGTGGCATGATCGGGCGGGCGCATTGGACGTGCAGTGCGGAGTACCCTGCCAGCAGAGGCTTACAGCTGTTCTGAAGCTCAAGATGTTTGCTTTTGGCCACGTGCAGTGTGTGCAGATATCTTTTCAGCTAGTAGGCTTGGACATGCGTATCGCCAAACAGCTGAGGAATGGACAGAAATGTTGGTTACATGTTGCCGTTCTTTGTGGGGTTGTGTTGTGAAGGAGCGTGTTTCACCTATCAGATCGAAGACTTTCTCTGGGGGTAGCCACCATCAGACAGGAATGCCAGCGCGGAGGTATCAAATGGGTCCGATCCGCGCAGCAACTCGCCGACGGACTTAACCAAGAAGATGGACACACCATGCCACGACCGAGTCTCCTACGAGAACCTCTGGACGTTCGGACTGGATCCCCGAACACCTTCGCTCAAGAAACGGAAACTGACATATCCCTAGGAGGAAACGGAGCGAGCACAGCGAGTTGAACTACAAGAGGACGGCGACGAGATGAATGCGTGCTACGCCAAACCGAAGGACTACAGCGCTGACGACGAAATTGCAAGGATTGGTGTACATGAGTTTGCGTACCATTCTGAAATGAACAAGGCAATTGGCACATCTGTGACACGCGCATCGCGTGCCATGCTTTTACGAAGCATATTAGCAAACACCTTTTCGCTCGGATCTTCCGTGCCAACTCTTGTAGCAACAACTGCGGTGACAACCGCATCGGAACACGCAGTTTCCCAACTTTCATTGTCTATGACTCAGCCATTTGCCGATTTTTCGAGGTTTGTGCTGCCACCAACTGGGGCAATGACAGCTTTTCTGCTCGGAAGTATTTTGGTGAGTGTTTTGTGTCCGTGTATGTGGCAGTATTTGCAAAGGGCAGCTGGTCCTGCGTCAGCGTCAGAGGCGAACGCGGAAAGTGCTTCGCCGACTGCGATTGTTCCATCCCCGTTTACACCACACATTGCAGTGCAGACGATCGACAGACCCCGTCCGATGATAGAAGACGACCGATCTGGTGCACGTCGTAGACTCGAGAGTATGCGAGTATATGATTTGCAGGCTATGCTTCGCGAGATGCGTTTACCAATCTCAGGAATCACGGCAGATTTGGTCACGAGGATTCTCTCTTACTGCGAGGCGAAGCCTAGGGAGCTTCGTTTCTAAATTGATGTGTTCTTGGATTTATGTATGAACGGATGCGTTTGGCCCGCTCTGATTTGACCAGTGGCGGAGACAACAATGCCCTTTTTGTAACGTGCTGATCTCCAGTTTCTAAATTGGAGAGTTTGTAATATGTGTGAAGGCGGGTGTGTTAGGCCCGTGTCTGTGCAGCTAGAAACGCAGTAGATAAGCAGTTGGAGAGGAGAGACATTATGCTATACGCTGTGGCCATTTTTCTAAATCAAATCAGGGGGTCCCCTTTTTGAGCCATCAGCGATACCAAATTACCATATGTGTTCCAGTCACTGACGGGGGCTTCCCTGATTTCTATTTGCTGTATTCGATTGGTCGTGCAGACGACCGCTTTCATATTGCTTGATTCCACGGGGCTTACGTGCGGAAGGAGAATAAAGACAGGTCAGTCTCCAACATCATTGACACAAGAGGCCCCCCAGATGCACCCAAGACGCCCCAAGAGGCCTCGGCGAGAAAGCCAACATCATTGATTCTAGTATGATTTTGCCTACACTTTTGCCTCCTGGAGGGGAGGCTAATTCAAGAGCTTCCCCTCCTTTGATCGATCTCCTCCAAGATGGCCTCCGATGCTCCCAAGGGTGCCCCAAAAGGGTCCCAATGGGGTGCCCAGGAGGCCCCGAGAGGCCCCCAAGAGGCCTCCAAGACGCCCTCAAGAGGCTCCCAAAAGACCGTCAAGAGGCCCCAGGCGGCCCCCCAGAGGCACCCAAGACGCCCCAAGAGGCCCAAAGGACCCCAGGAGTCCCCCAAGACGCCCCTAGATGCATCCAAGAGGCCTCTGGCCTTTCTGAACGCCCTCCTCCTGCCTCTCCTCCTCCTCCTCCTCCTCCTCCTCCCCCTCCTCCTCCATCCCTTTTCCTTGTAACTAACTTCCCCCTGTCGCGCCCCGAGGATAGTTTTTAGGGTGGGCTGGGCGTTTCGCCCGAGACTTCCTCACCATTTCTGACCCTGGAGCTTACATCGTGGCCGCAGTTCCACAGGTGGAGGGCGGGCGGTTTTCAACATGTGGCTCTCGCCTTAGCGCGGCGCACATTCGTTTTAACATTGGCAAGTGTTTCGCAACTGGAGGGAGGGTGATTTTCAACATGTGGCTCTCGCCTTAGAGCGGCGCGCATAAGTTGAAACAAATGGCAAGAGTTTCGCAACTGGAGGGCGGGCAGTTTTCAAAATGTGTCTCTCGCCTTAGCGCGGCGCAAATTCGTTTTTAACATTTGCAAGAGTTTCACATATGGAGGGCGGAAGGTTTTCAACATGTGGCTCTCGCCTTAGCGCGGCGCACCCTCGTTTTAACATTGGCAAGTGTTTCGCAACTGGAGGGAGGGTGATTTTCAAAATGTGGCTCTCGCCTTAGAGCGGCGCGCATAAGTTGAAACAAATGGCAAGAGTTTCGCAACTGGAGGGCGGGCAGTTTTCAAAATGTGTCTCTCGCCTTAGCGCGGCGCAAATTCGTTTTTAACATTTGCAAGAGTTTCACATATGGAGGGCGGAAGGTTTTCAACATGTGGCTCTCGCCTTAGCGCGGCGCACCCTCGTTTTAACATTGGCAAGTGTTTCGCAACTGGAGGGAGGGTGATTTTCAAAATGTGGCTCTCGCCTTAGAGCGGCGCGCATAAGTTGAAACAAATGGCAAGAGTTTCGCAACTGGAGGGCGGGCAGTTTTCAAAATGTGTCTCTCGCCTTAGCGCGGCGCAAATTCGTTTTTAACATTTGCAAGAGTTTCACATATGGAGGGCGGACGGTTTTCAACATGTGGCTCTCGCCTTAGCGCGGCGCACCCTCGTTTTAACATTGGCAAGTGTTTCGCAACTGGAGGGAGGGTGATTTTCAAAATGTGGCTCTCGCCTTAGAGCGGCGCGCATACGTTGAAACAAATGGCAAGAGTTTCGCAACTGGAGGGCGGGCAGTTTTCAAAATGTGTCTCTCGCCTTAGCGCGGCGCAAATTCGTTTTTAACATTTGCAAGAGTTTCACATATGGAGGGCGGAAGGTTTTCAACATGTGGCTCTCGCCTTAGCGCGGCGCACCCTCGTTTTAACATTGGCAAGTGTTTCGCAACTGGAGGGAGGGTGATTTTCAAAATGTGGCTCTCGCCTTAGAGCGGCGCGCATAAGTTGAAACACATGGCAAGAGTTTCGCAACTGGAGGGCGGGCAGTTTTCAAAATGTGTCTCTCGCCTTAGCGCGGCGCAAATTCGTTTTTAACACTTGCAAGAGTTTCACACATGGAGGGCGGACGGTTTTCAACATGTGGCTCTCGCCTTAGCGCGGCGCACCCTCGTTTTAACATTGGCAAGTGTTTCGCAACTGGAGGGAGGATGATTTTCAAAATGTGGCTCTCGCCTTAGAGCGGCGCGCATAAGTTGAAACAAATGGCAAGAGTTTCGCAACTGGAGGGCGGGCAGTTTTCAAAATGTGTCTCTCGCCTTAGCGCGGCGCAAATTCGTTTTTAACATTTGCAAGAGTTTCACATATGGAGGGCGGAAGGTTTTCAACATGTGGCTCTCGCCTTAGCGCGGCGCACCCTCGTTTTAACATTGGCAAGTGTTTCGCAACTGGAGGGAGGGTGATTTTCAAAATGTGGCTCTCGCCTTAGAGCGGCGCGCATAAGTTGAAACAAATGGAAAGAGTTTCGCAACTGGAGGGCGGGCAGTTTTCAAAATGTGTCTCTCGCCTTAGCGCGGCGCAAATTCGTTTTTAACACTTGCAAGAGTTTCACACATGGAGGGCGGACGGTTTTCAACATGTGGCTCTCGCCTTAGCGCGGCGCACATTCGTTTAAACCAATTGCGAGAATTTCGCGGATTGAGGGCAACATGTGGCTCTCGCCTTAGCGCCGCGCACGTTCGTTTACAACATTTGCAAGAGTTTCACGGACTCCCACCATCATCGTACCAGAAACAATATTTTGAAAGGGTTCGGGGCTACGCTGGTGCAACAACTACGTTGATTCGCTGTGTTGGAGTCCCATGAATGGCGTTCTGGCGCGACTCAGGATCGTCAACACGCAACAGTCTGGTTGATCCGTGACGTTGGAATCCCGAGAACATTGTTTTGGCATACTTCAGGGTCTTCGAACGGTTCTTTTCCAACGCGGCAATTCCCTCAATGGAAACGAACCGTTGTAGGGGCATATGAAGAGGGAGCTTGGAGGGAGGGTTTATTCCAATATCGTTGATGGCTCTTGGGTTGAAGCTGGTCCTCCTCCTCGCTCGCTCGCTTGCTCGTTCCCTACAGGCTTGGGCCCGAAACCTAAACTCACGAATGGGACGAGAAATAGCAGGACTGGAAAAGAGTCCTCGCCGTTCCCCATCTCGAACACTGCGTCGTGCAGGAGCCGGGGGAGGGGAGGGGAGGGGAGCCACGACAGCGTGGCCGCAGGCACCCCTCCTCCTCCTCCTCCTCCTCCTACTCCTCCTCCTCCCGCTCCTCCTCCATCTCCTTCTCCGCCTTCTCCTCCACCTCCTCCTCCTCCTCCTCCTCCTTCCTCCTCCTCCTCCTCCTCCTCCTCCTCCTCCTCCTCCTCCTCCTCCTCCCCTCCCCCTCCCCCTCCCCATCCTCCTGCTCCTGCTCCTGCTCCTGCTCCTCTCCTCTCCTCCCTCCTCTCCTCCACCTACTTCTCCCCCTCCTCCTCCCCCTCCTCCTCCTCCTTCTCCTCCTCCTCCTCTCCTCATCGTCCTCCTCCTCCTCCTCCTCTTCCTCCTCCTCCTCCTTCTCCTCGTCCTCCCCTCCTCGTCCTCCTCGTCGTTGTCCCCTCCTCCTCCTCCTCCGCCTCCTCCTCATCCCCTCCTCCTCCTCCCCCTCCCCCTCCTCCTCCCTCCTCCTCCTCCGCCTCCTCCTCCGCCTCCTCCTCCTCCTCCTCCTCCTCCTCCTCCTCCTCCCCCTCTTCCTCATCCGCCTAGTCGCCCTCCTTCCTCCTCCCTCCTCCCCCTTGCCTTTCCTGCTCCTCCCTGCTCCTCCCTGCTCCTCCCTGCTCCTCCTCCTGCTGCAGCTGCTGCTCCTCCTCCTCCTCATCCTGTTCTGCCTCTCCTCCGGTTCCTCCTCCATCGTCACCCTCTTGGGGTATGAGGACCTCATGCCCAGCCCATTGATCCACTGCAGGCTCCTCCACATCCCTGATCAGGGCAACACGTCTGGGCATCGTGTCTGAATGGGCTAGTGGGGTTGCGCGGGGGAGCAGAGGAGAGTGGGGAGAGAGGGGGGGGGGGCCAACCATGGAGGGGGACAAGGGCGTCGCCGCCGTTCTCCCTCCTCCTCCTCCTCCTCCTCCTCCTCCTCCTCCTCCTCATCGGTCCTCGGTCCTCGGTCCTCGGTCCTCGGTCCTTGGTCCTCGGTCCTCGGTCCTCGGTCCTCCTCCTCCTCCTCCTCCTCCTCCTCCTCCTCCTCCTCCTCCTCCTTCGTTCTCTTCTGCCTCCTCGTCATCCTCATTCTCCGCGTTGTCCTCCTCCTCCTCCTCCTCCTCCTCCTCCTCCTCCTCCTCCTCCGCCGTCCCCTTCCCTCGTGCGCGCCCCCGCGAGTGGAGGGGGGGGGGGGGGGGCAGATGAGGGAGGGAGGAGGCGCCTGGCCGCCGCCCCTGGCGCAGACGAGGCGTGGGGCCTTCGAGGTAGTTCTGGTGAGGAGGGCCGCACTCGTGCCCCTGGGCGGAGGTGGGCGACGATGAGGAGGGCGATGAGAAACGCGGGTTTTGGAACGGCTTCGGGGCCCCCTCGGGGCCTTCGATTATTTTCGTGCTATGTGGGTGAGGTGCTGGAAGTGATCGAAGCGTCTGGGGCGGGCGGTGGGTCGAATGTGTCCACAAGCAGCAGGACGCCACCTACCCACCTGCACCGGCCCTGGCCAAGCCGATCCTGAGCCCGAGACCAGCACGCTGTCCTGGCCCAAATCAGCCGAGGGGGGGGCATGTCCGTCTGTCCTCGGTGCAGGATCGGCCTGGCCAGGACTGGCATGCGCGGGCATCTGGCGTCCCCCAGTGAAGAGGGAGGACGGCCGGGCACTCCCAGGCAAGGGCGGGCGGGAGCCGCTGGGGCGACGGGGAGCAGGTGGTGGAGCGAGGCGGGAGCGACCTACGAGCGCACAGCCTCACTTCGGCGGCGCGCGGGGCCCAAGAGGGCACTGAGCTTGCTGGAGAAGGGCCCCAAAGTTTCCTGAGCAAGCGGGAGGGCTTCCAAGAGGCGTCCAGCCTTCTCACGGAGGCCCCCCCCCCCTCCTCGGCGCGCAGCGGGGATGCCCTCTGGCACTGCTGCGAAGAAAAAACAGCCTAGATAGGCACGGCGCCTTGCCGCGTGGCTGGGCAAGGGTCTCGGGCCCAGGCGCGGCCCTTGCCTCGCGTGCACCCCCGATCTTCGAGTCGGCGCTCGGGCTCCCCCCTCCAGGCTGCGCGATCTCGGTGCAGGGTACATGGGAGGGCCTGGGGGGTAGGGGGTCACTGCACTTCCCTGGGCCCTCCCAGGGTCCTTGGCCCGCCAGGGAGCTACCCGCAGGCCCTGGATCCCTTTCCTCAGGCCTGACCTCCGCTCCTCTGGACCTACTGCGCCGCCGAGCCCATCAAGCGGGAATCCTCGCCGGCGCCCCGCGCGGCAAGCGCTGCGCCCCGCCGGACCCGCGCCATGCCCAGGGCGAGCAGAGCTGCCGCGACCAGCGCGGCGCTCGCGCACGCCCCCCGGAGCGCGGTGGCCGTCCGGGCCGAGGGCACGGCACCTCCCTGCGCGGGAAACCCCGCCTCGGCGAGGCCCGCCATGGGCGCGCCGAGGCGGGGCGGCACAGCCTGCAGCGCCGCGCCGCCGAGCCTCTGCTGCCCGCGCAGGAGGCCCCGGCCATCCTCGCCGGGCTGCTCGAAATGCTCCGGGCACTGCGCCTCCGCGATGCCCAGCCGGCCACGGCCGATGTCGAAGATGAAGTCCTTGTGGAGCATGAGGGAGATCCCGAGCACGGTCTGAGATCCGCCACCGTGGCCCAGGGTACCGCACGCGTCGCGGTGTGGTAAGAGCATCCCTGTGCAGTCTGCCAGGGCTTCTGGCACTGTTCGGAGGGTGCCCCCTCTCAAAGTGTTGGGGCCATCTTTCAAAGGGTGCCCCATCAAAATTGTAGGACCTCGTCTCCTACCTTCCCCCTCCGGCATTAAACAAAGTCCTATGGCGATCCCAAGACCTTTCAAGGACGGCCCTATGAATCCCCGGGGCGCTTCACACGAACCCAAGAGAGTCTTAACAGGTCCTACCACGGCTTTAGTCACCCCCCCAGGAGTCCCCAATTCGAGGCTTCCATGGGGGTCTCCACGATAGGTTCTCCAGAGACTCTAACGTCTGTGCGTATTTCGCCCTTTTCGCCACGAAGGGCCGCAGAATGGCCCCCCAAAGCCCCTGTGCGCTCCCGAAGGTGCCGCAAAGACGGTTGCATGACGGCCCGAACTCTGCCTACGATGGCCCAAGGACTGCCCACGACCTCCTCCAGGACACCTTCCAAACGACCCAGGACCAAGGTAAAACGGCACAAGACGGCCTGGAGACTCTTCCAGACGACCCCAATATGGCTCCGTAGCTCATCTTCGGGAGATGTCAGGCCCCGACGAACCATAATGAAACATTGGTGGAACCAGCTGGAACTATCCTTGAATCATGCTGGGCCAGTGCTGGAATCACCTCGGCACTGCGCTGGCATAGCATCAGGACTTGCCGCAGGCAGCTGGATATCGAATTCGCCATGAAGGCGCGACACCAAAGTGCCTTGTCGTCGCGTTGCTGCAAGTAGTTGTGTGGCATCCAACTGACGCTGACGCCGTCCTGGAAGTGGAAAGCCAACGGTGGAAAACCAACTGGTCCATCGTCCGCGTTCCGGAGGCGCCAACAGCGGTCTGACTCCTGGTCCGCTCCGCAGCCATCATGCTCCGCGCAGTACTTCGCCAAATTGCTCATCAGAGAGGTGAACACGCCGCTGGGGAGGTATGTGTAGGTCGTGCCGCTGTCCACGATGGCAACCCCAAACTCCGCCGCGCCCCGAGTCACTTCGATTCCCTCTGTGAAGTCAACGATGCTCAGCGCCTCGGGTCTGACGAAATAGAATTGCGTCGCGCTCATGTCGACCCACTGGATAGGATCGAAAAATGGCTTGGTTATGTGGTAGGAGCTATTGAATCCGCCGACCGTCAAGCGCCCACCCCAGGTCGCCAGGCATATCGAGAACACCTTCGTGTCGACGTGGTCCCTGTCTCGGAACATCTCTTGCAATACCGTGGGCTGCGAGGCCTTCCCTGTCGAGGGCGCGAGCCCCATAATTCCGTTTGCCTTCTGCGTGTAGAAAAGGTTGTCCTCCCTGTTGTGACAACCCATCTGTACGCGCACGGGCGGATTCTTGCTGAACGAGTCGCCCAATTTCATAAAGTCCCTGAATTGGAATCCCTCGATGGAGCTGCCCTCTGCGTACGTTACGCTGTATGGGCACCGGTCCTCAACACACTCCTCCTCGCAACCGTCCGTGCAGCCGACCCAGCGGGAAGTCATCGAATCAGAAGTGTCGAAGGGTGGATCAAGGTGATCCCCGCAGTGGACACACTCGGTGCACGGGAAGCCCACCATCATGCTCCCAGTGTCGATAATGACTGAGACGCGCTGAGGGTTCGGCATGCCCACCATGATGTCGGTGAAGTAATACGCATACTGGTTCAGGTTGCCGAACAGGCGGGCAGACTCAATCCTCTGCTCAGGGTCGTACTGGAAGCTACCGTTGCATGTGCAGATCCTTAAGGCAACGAGCGACGCGAAGCCAAGTGAGGTGTGCGTCCAATCGGTGGGCGGCATGGCCGCTTGGTCATGAAGCGAGGATCACCCGAAAAGACTTTGGCCCACTTGGTTTCAGAGGAGAAGAGGAGGATGAGGAGAATGAGGGGGAGGAGGAGGAGGAGGGAGGCGGAGGAGGAGGAGGAGGAGGAGCAAGACTCAGGAGGTTAAGGAAGGACGGGGATGAGTCGAGTTGAGACAGTCTCTTAAAGTTCGAAGTTCAACCTATCAGAAGCCCGTGGGGAAGGACTAGGATCATGAGGAGGGAGGTGCCTTCCCCCGCCAAGCCTGCGCCAACTAGCCAGCATCGCTTGCCTGTGCCGCCTGATGGTCGGACAACCACCCCGCTGTCCTTGTCCTTCTCTCTCTATCACATACGTATGTCTGGCCATACAAGTACACACATATTTACCAACACATACATGACACGTATCAGGATCCCTCCTTTTCTTTCTTTCGTATTTGAAATTTATCTCCTTATAGACATGCGCACCTATCTCTATATGTCATCTCTTTTTTTGTTCTCTCTCTCTCTCTCACTCTCTCTCTCTCTCTCTTTTTTCTCTATCTCTCTCTCTCTCTCTCTACGCGTCGGTGCACGAGCCGTTACGGTCAACCCCTGGCCTCGGGCCGTCCTTCGGCCGCGTGAACTCACAACTGCACCCGCAACCGGGCAACACATTTTGAGCCACGGGCCCCCGCAACCGCACCCGCAACTGGGCAACACATTTCGGGCTGCAACGCCCTTAGTCACACCCGCACCCGCAGTGGCACAAAGGGCAACTTGGGCTGCTGTCACCCACAACCGCACCCGCACCCGCAACTGTAGCCGGGCAGCGCATTCTTGGCCGCAAGCGCCCGCAATGTGGCCCGCAACTGCGCGCTCGCCAGCAAACAACACATTTTGGGCCGCGGGGGCGCCCACAACCGCAACCGCATGCGCGCCCGCAGGTGCAGCGGATGAACACACTTTGGGCCGCCCGCGCGGGCGTGGTCCATCCCGGGCTATCAGCTGTCCTGGAGCCATCTGGGGCCGTCTCGGACGCCTTGATGCCTCGCGCCCCCCCACCCCCCCTTGTCCAGACCCAGGATGGGTGTGCTTGGGAAAGCGGGGGGGTGAACCCACCTCCGAGGGGGAAGGGGGCTTTGGAAGAGATGCTCCCACACACCACCTACGCCCAGAGGGCCGGCGGGGTTTGAAAGGCCGACAAGTGGAGTAACCTCAAGGGGGTCTTGGAGCTCTCTTGGGCTGTATTGGGGCCCTCCTGAGACCTGCTGCGGTCTCGTTGCGGCCCTCCTGGGCAAGTTAGGGACTTTCTAGCCCAGATCGGCTGTCTATCACGGCAGCCATCATCACCGCCATCGTCATCCTCCTTCTCCTCATTACCATGGTATCCATCATCACCGTCACCGTCGCAGCCACCGTCATCATCATCACAGTCCTCCGACGTCCGCATCGACAATAACATTCGCGTCACCTTCTGCAGTGCCATCACCATCACCGTATTCACAATCGTTCATACGCAACTCCACTATTTGCGCCGCTGAAATCCGTTTAATTCGTGTGGCCCGCGGTGCTCCGACGGACACTTCAGCGGGAATCCCCGTTCCACGCTTCTGCCGTTGATGCCCTACGTTCGACGATGGATCATATGGCTTTCAATCGACGGGTCCACTCTTGATAATGGTCATCTACAACATCTTGTACTCACAACACTCGGCCAATACTCAACTTCGGGTTGCCCGAAATCCCGTTCACCTCCACTATATCCGCCTCCGTGCCACTGGGCGCGAAATGTGATGTCCTCAAATCCTCCAAGGTCCTGTGGAAGACTTGAATCATCTCTCAACTTCATGGGGTTGCTCGCGTGACTTTGGGGTGCCCCGCAGGAACATCGGCTTCCCGTATGATTTGTTCAAAGGCCTGATGGCCCCAAGCTGGGCCAAGATGGTTCCAAGAGGGCCCTACTACGGTCCAAGAGGCCACTGAGACACGAGACGGCCCAAGAGGGTTCCAAGACCCCCAAGATGGCTTCGAGTCGGCCCAAGAGGCGCCTAAAACGCCCAAAGAAGGCTTCAAGAGGCAGCACAAACATGAGTTCCCACTGGTTTCGTACATATTTCAGCGTCCTCGCCTTTTCGATCTTCCAACGCTCCAAGACGGCCTAAGGAGGCGACCAAGATCGCCCCACGACGGCCCAAAGAGGCCCCAAGACGGCCAAGGGACCCACAAAACGACCCAAGAGGGCCCCAGAAACGATCCAAGAAGAAGAAGAACAATAATACTAACTGACATTTCGAGCACTCCGCCCCCAAATGACCCCCGAGATCGCCAGCAGACCACCAAGAGGTCCCTGAGATGCCCCCAGGAAGCTCCCAAGAGGCCCCAAGAGACCCCAAGGGGTCCAGGAGGCCCCAAGAGGCCCCCACCAAACCGCCCCATCCGAGAGGCACCCCAAGAGTCCCCAATGTACATACAGGAGGTCTCTGACCTGGGCCGAGGGCCACAGAACCCGCCGCCCCCTGTGCTTGCCACATCGGTGCACGGCATGCCAGATGTTCGGTAGTTTCCGGTTCCTTTTTAAATTTCGAGGGGACCTTCGGCCCAACCCGCCGGCCACCCAGAAGGACCTCAGAGCCCACAAAAAACATCCCAAGACGGCCAATATGGCCTCTAAGATGTATCCAAGACGGCCAAGGTAGCCCCAGATGGCCTCGAACACGGTCCCCAAACGCCTCCAAGACGTCCAAGATGGCCCCAAGACAGCCTAAGAGATCCTCAAGACTTCCCCAAAGGAGCCCCTCAGACGTCCTAAGAGGGCTCCAAGCCAAAAACAATACTTTTCCTATGTTTTTTGTTTTACCGATTTTAGCTCTCTCGCCTTTTCGGTCTTCCGACGCTCCAAGACGGGCCCAAGAGGTCTCCAAGATTGCCCCAAGACGGCCCCAAGAGGCCCATTAAGGGCCCGCAAGACGGCCCAAGAGCCAATATGACCCGAAGAGAGCCCAAGATGGCCGCAACATGTCTCCACGACGGCTCAAGATGCAGCCAAGACAGCCTAAGTTGGCCTTCAAATGGCCCAAGACGGCCCAAGAGGCCTCCAAGAGGCCTCCAAGAAGGTCCAAGAGGCTTCCAAGAGGTCCTCCAGGAAGGCCCAGGGGAGCTAAAATCATTGAATTCCCTCTCGCATTTTAATGTTGTGAGATTTGCTCCTTCTTGGCCATCCGACGGCCCAAACTTTCCCACGACCGCACAACAATCACTCAAGACGCCTCCAAGATGACGCCATGACGGCCCAATAGGCCTCCAAGACGGCCCACAGACAGCTCAAGAACCACCCACGACGCTCAATATGGCCTCCAAGACGGACAGCGTGGCCCCAAGAGAGCTCAAGATAGCCGCACGATGCATCCAAGGCGGCCCAATCTGCAGCCTCTGTGGCTCAAGGCGGCCGAAGAGGCCCCCAAGAGGCCTTCAAGAGGTCCTCTAGAAGGCCCGAAGACGACACAATCAATGATTTCAGCATCGGTGTTTGACAGATTTTGGCGTTTGCTCAGTTTCGGCGTTTGCCCAAGACTGCCCCACAGGCCACCATGATGGCCCCCAAAGCGCGCCAGAGGCCTCCGAGATGCCCCGCCCTGACGGCCCAAGAGACCCCCAAGACGACCCCAAGGTGGCGCTAAGACGGCCCATGAGACCTCCAAGACGCCAAACATGGACTCCAAGACGACCCTGAAGCGGCCCAAGAAGGCCCCCACCCCCCCAAGTCGGCCCAGAGAGGCCCGCAAGACGCCAAGGAGCCTCCAAAGGCCCCCAAGGAAGCCCCCAAGAGGCCTCCAAGAGGCCCCTAGGAGGCCACAAGAGTGTCCGAAGAGGCTCTCAAGAGGCCTCATCCTTCTCCTCCTGTTTTTTCCTCCCTCTCTTCTTTCTCTCCCGCATGTTCCCGAAATGTTTACACAATGGCTGGGGGAACAACACGGTAATCCGATAACTTTGGCGAGCTCTGGCCGCAGCGTGTCGAATGACAGCCCCATTTCCAAACGAAGCTGGCCCTCATCAGTGAAAACGTCGTACATGCTTCACCTGTGGTCATAGAAATCCAAGACACCTGAAGCAAGATGCCCCCATGTTGAAAACGAGCCACCTCCACCCTTGAGCTGTCGAAAGCAATTAAAGAGAGTGAACGCGATGCTCCCGTTAAGCCTCAGGGTGACAACTTGTTGGGCAACCTCGTGCGAAACGCCCGCCCGGCCCGCCCTACAGATACGCCGAATACGACGAGGGGGAGCTCCTTGAGAAGGAAGAATGCAGGACGGACGAAGGGGATTGGCATTCAGCAAACGGGTCCTGGACCCTGAGGCCTCCCCCCCCCAGGCCAGCTCTCCATCCTGTTCCTTTCTTGGCTGGTCCAAGGGCCCGGGGAGGGCCCCTGGAGGCCGACAACGGCGAAAACTCTAGGACCTGGCTCCCACAGGACCAGCGAATGTGGCTTGATGAGGAGGAGGAGGAACAGGAGGAGGACACTGATGATGACAACGAGGATGCAGCTGCTGCTGCTGCTGATGATGGTGATGATGCTGATGATGATGATGATGCTGATGCTTCTGATGGTGATGATGACGGCAATTGTCATGATGCTGCTGCTGCTGGCGACGATGATGATGCTGCTGATGATGAAGGTGATGACGACGCTGAGGATGACGATGATGGTGACGATGATGATGACGAGGTTGACGACGCTGAGGATGACGATGATGGTGACGATGATTGTGATGACGACGGTGATGATGATGCGGATGACGACAAGAACGAGGATGATGATGATGATGATGATGATGATGATGATGATGATGATGATGATGATGATGATGATGATAATGCAGATGATGGCGATGCTGCTGCTGCTGATGATGGTGGTGATGATGACGAGGGTGATTATAACGACGACGGTGACGAAACCGATGCTCATCATTATGATAATGATGATGCTGATGATAATGATGATGCGGACGAGGATGGTGATGATGCCGATGACGATGCCAATGACGATGACAGTGATGATTGTGATGCTGATGGTGGTGATGATACTGACGATGACGCTGTTGATGATGATGATGCTGCTGATGATGATGCTGACGACGACGGCAACGACGAGGAGGATGATGATGCTGCTGATGCTGATGCTGATGCTGATGCTGATGCTGATGATGCTGATGATGATGAGGTTGTTGATGATGATGATGATGATGATGATGATGATGATGATGATGATGATGATGATGATGATGATGATGGGGAATTGGCGATCTGGGGGAGGAGGTGGGGACGCTCGCAAGTACCCTACGCCAAGGGCCGTCCGCGCTGTCACCGCCAGGGCTCCGCCATCGCGGCCTCGAGCTCCGCGCGCCCTGTCGGGTCGCAACACCCTCCTCCGCCCCTCCTTCTCCCCCTGGCGCAGCGGTGCAGAGCCTTCAACTGTCTACATGGGTGCAGGGCCTTCACCTTTCTACATGGCAGGAGGCGGCGGCGATGCTCAGGCACACGTCAAGGTGTGGATGTGCAGAGATCAAGAATATCGCTTCCAGAACTTCGGCTTCCGCTCAGAGTGAAAGGCATGTGGCAACAAGGCGCAGCAATACATGCTCAACCAGCGGAAGAAACAACCCATAACAGGATTCCCGCGGCAAGTCCAAGGCCAATGGCATTGGGGACCACTCGGCTCTACGTGGGCGCCATGGTGGCCTGGCTCGCGTCAGCGCTGGGCAGATGGAGAATCTGGGCCAGGTCGTGCCGCCGCCTCAGCAGACTTCATCTCTAATGAACTTCTCCTCGGGCTTCTCGCCAAGCGCAGCATGGACAGTGCTGGCAAGGCTGGAGCTCTGGAAGAGGTGCGGGCTACCGTGGCGGCGACCGAAGCTGCTGCAGATCCCCTCCGCAGAGCTCTCCATCAATGGTCTGCTAGACTTGTTGCAGCGAGAAGCCAAGAAGACGAACAGGAACCAGCTTGAGTCGGCCCAGGATCTTCTCGCAGCCCACGAGGCCGAGCCCGAGACCCTTGCCAGACGCAAAGCGTTCCTCGCCGACATTGAGAAACACGTACAACATGCGGAGGCCCGCGCTGTCCTCCCCGAGGTAGGCAGCCAGAACGAGGAAGGGGACCCCGCCTCGGACCTGCAATTCCTTTAGATGTTCTCCAAGCTCCCGGCCCAGTGGCCAAACTATTCGGCTTAAAGGTGGAAGAGTTCACGACCCAGGCCCCAACCACGGCTGCAGAGATCAAATCCACGACTCCAAGGCCAACAATGCTGGCGGGTACGCCACTGCTGCTGGCGTCGCTGCTGGCAGTGCTGCAAGGGGGGGCGCTTCAGCTGCGGCCGATACTAGCATGGATCTGGATGCAGACGACCCAAACTTGGAAGAGCACTTCACATCAAGTGGCTTCGCAGACGGCAAGGCTGGCATCACGCGTTTTGTTGCAGGCCTCCAGAAGCCCAGAAAGAAGCCGAGAGTGTGACACGACATCAGTTGATTCAGACTGTGACAAGCTGGTGGTTTGGTCTAGCAATACCAACCCGTGGGCTTCAGCACAGACCCTACTAGAATGGGCGCATCATGTTTCGGGCCACGTGTTGCCGCATATCGTATGCATCCAAGAGCGTCGAATCAAAACTCAGGGCAAGCTTCGAACTGCAAGCGAATGGTCAACAGACACATGTGTGCATCATGATAAGATCCCACCAAGCAACAACGGATGCACAATCCAATCGAGGATAACGGGATCCCTGGCTCCGAAACCACCAGACGCGAATCTACCCCCACATTGATTTTTAACCAATTGCCTCAACATTGGCCTGGCGCTTCCGCCCTACATCTGTTCAATGTACCTCGCCACCAGCATCGTCTTCACAGGCGGGACTCTCGATTTCTTGGAAGCCATCATGTCCTATGTCGGAATCTCAAAGGCTCATGGCTCATCGCAGGCGACTGGAACATGCTGACATGTGACTTGGAGACGTGGGAGAGGCACGCTAAATGACGCACCTTGCCAGCACAAGATGCGACGTGTGCCGGGCGCGAGATTGACTTCGCTATAACTTTGAACGCATTTGCTCCCTTTGTCTCGCAGGTTGCCGTGATTACAGGGTCTACCGCCAAGACGCACACGCCGCTGGCGATCACCATCGCAGGATTGCACAAGGGGCGTCAAAGTCACGCGTGCGGTGTACCCCAAGGAGTTTCCCATCGAGAAGCCCCTCGTAGTTAGGCCGATCCCGATGGAAGCACGTCCTGCTGAGTGGAACTGGGAGCTTGGGCAGCCACCAATTAACTAAGGTGAGGCGTGTCAGTGCTTGCTTGACAATGTGGAGACCACATCGAGTTGCATGGCACTCTGCATGTGTGTCCACGCAGGTGGAGTGGGCGCAGCCGAGGACTGCGAGTTGAGAGCGTGCCCTTCGAGAGTGCTTGGAGGCCGGATGCCAGGGGGTAGCCGTTGTCGGGATGTCGCACCTGGTCATCATTCCTGTCGGGCTTCATGCGCTTCCACGCCATCGTCTACAGCATGCGTGAGAAGGACCTCAGTAGCTTGGCTGCGTGCAGGAAGCAGGCTCTCACTTGCAATCCCATTTCTGTTCAGTGGCTTGTGCGCGGCCTCCCAGTAGTACATGCACGTCATTTCACTGCCTCTTTGGTCGCGCTTGTCAGGGGCGGTGGTGCGGGGGCGTTGGGGTTTCTGGAAGGGGCGAGGGATCATGCCAACTTGCTGCAGGCTAGGTACAGAGCAACGACGAGTGCTGCGTGGAAGTCTAGGACTGCTTCTCGTTTCGTTAGGGAGCCGACGCATTGCACTCATATGTTCACGCCAGGGGACGAGCAGACCCCGCCCATGCCTGCTGCAGGTCAGGTCGTAGCGCGCCTTGGCAGCTGGGTCGGTCGGCTCTTCTTTCTCGCGGAGCGACTTGGCCCAGGCATGGATGGCGGCCTCATCCCCACCTGGTGCCAGGGTCTGGTAGGCGCGAGCGGCTTGGGCGTCAGCAGCCCTCTCGGCCGCCGCGCGCACCTCGGCCAGCTCGGCCTTGGCCGCGTGAAGGGCTTTGGCCGCCTCAGCCATCGCCCCCATCGCGCGGTCGTGCATGGCTTTGGCTCTGCCCAGCTTCTGTTGCATATGGTCTTGTTCGACACGAGCACGCTTGGCGCAAGCCTGGGGATCGCCGTTCTTGACCGCGCGCGCCGCCCTGACACGCCCAACAACCCGCGGGTTCCAATCGGCCGCAATGAGGTCGAATTGTGGCACGGGCAAGGCGGCGTAGGCCGCGAGCTCCTCGTCGTTGAGAGATGAAGGCCCAGCGAAGTTGTGCGGAGGCCGCTGACCCAATTGCCTCTGGGCGCAAGGACCTCCATGACGACAAGCTTCTTCGGCGTGTAGCCTCGCATCCTGCAAGACGTGCGCCCCTCATAATTGTAACGGTGACCAAACTGTTTAGTGCGTGGAGAAACCCTAGAACCCGTACCCATCTGGCCGCAAGGGCCCAAGATGTGCAGGTGTAGGAGCTTACAGAACAAAGGCAGTGCAGAGAGCGGTCGGGGCCGTCTATCCCCAGTGCCATCAACTCGAAGTCTCTGAGCGAAGCGCCACAGACTTGAGCCAACAAGGCTACAGTCCCCGAAACCCTAAATGCCGTCCTCCTCCTCCTCCTCCTCCTCCTCCTCCTATGGTGCTGCTGCTCCTCCCCTCCACCTCCTCCCCCCCTCCCTTCTCCATCCCTTTTCTTAAACGTAACGCTTCCCTGTCGCACCCCCAAGCGTGCTGGTAGGGCAAATCGGGCGTTTCGCCTGAAACTTCCGTTCCGTTCATGGTTCAATTTGAACACAACCGTTCACGGATGGAAAGGGCCGTTTTCAAAACGTGGCTCTCGCCACAGCGCCGCGCGTATCCGGTCTCAAAACGCAATTTCATGGATGGAGCACTGGTCGTTTTCAAAATGTGGCTCTCGCCTAAACGCCGTGCGCATTCGGTTTCAACGTTTGCAACAAGTTCATGGATGGAGCGCAAGTCGTTTTCAGCATGGTGCTCTCGTCTCTGCGCCGCGCGCATTCGTCTCAGACTGGTGCAACAACTTCAGGGATTGAGCACTGGTCGTTTTCATAGTAAGGCTCTCGCCTGAGCGCCGCGTGCGTTCGTCTTGTGATGCGACATCTGGCAGGATGCAGGACTACTCTTTTTGCAAAGAGGAGTTCTGGCTGGATACTCCGTTAAACTTAAAGACCCAGAACTTCAACGCACGTAGCGCTGCGCGGATACATGGATGCTCTCTGTCAACATAGAGCAGCCGCTTGAGACTTCCTCTAACGTTTTGGCAACAAGTGTAACATTGTGCGATTGGTGCACGGGTGGGGGGTGGTCCTTCTTCGAACTGGGGATCTCGATGGATACCCCGTTGAACTGTATGGTTATTGTCTTTCACGTTCATGATTACGCGCCAGAAGGATGCATGGTATCTTCTTTTCAAAGTGGGACCCTCGCCAACATGGCGGACCGACTTGTCTGGTCTTTCAAAGGGGGGCGCTTCTTGTAGTGAAAAGGAAAATTTAGAAGGGCGTATGAAAGGGGGGGCTTGGGACGGGTTGCAGCATCGTTCATGCATCTTTGGTTTACGCTGGTCCTCCTTCTCCTCCTCATCATCATCATCACCAGCATCATCATCGTCACCATCATCAGCAGCATCTTCGTCACCATCGTCGTCGTCATCATAATCATCATCAGCATAATCATCAGCATCAACATCAACAACAACATCCGCATCATCATTATCAGCATCCTCACCACCACCATCACCACCACCACCATCATCATCATCATCATCATCATCATCATCATCAGCATCAGCATCAGCATCAGCATCAGCATCAGCATCAGCATCATCATCATCATCACCATCACCATCATCATCATCATCATCATCATCATCATCATCATCATCATCATCATCATCATCATCATCATCGTCGCCATTACCTCCCTCCCGACCTCTCTCTCCACCTCCACCGCTTCCACTCCCTCCGCTCCTGTATCATATCCCCTTCTGCCCCTCCTTTCCTTCACCCTCTCCTTCTCCGCCTCCTCCTCCTTCTTTTTCATTTTCCTTCCTCCTTCTCCCCTTCCTCCTCTCCCGCCCTCTTCTCCTCCTCGCCGCCGCCGCCGCCCTCCCAGAGGCCTGGCGGGTCGCAGCCCTCGCGCTGGCAATTCAGCGCCGCCGCCCGCGCCGCGCGCCGCAGGAGGCCTTCCACATCCGCCGCCGAGAGGGCCCCGACAGCCCTGGCGTCCAGGCGTCCGGAGTCCGCCAGCCCCGCGAGGAGGGCCGCAGAGAAGGTGTCGCCAGCGCCCACCGTGTCCAGGCGGGGGGGTCGAGGAGGAAAGAGAAGGAGGGAGGTAGGGAGGGAGGAGCGAGGAGCGAGGAGCGACATGCGAGGAGCGAGGAGGAGGAGGAGGATGAGGAGGAGGAAAAGGACGAGCAAGAGTAGGAGGAGGGGGAGTAGGAGTGTGAGTAGGAGGAGGAGGAGGAGGAGGAGGAGGAGGAGCAGGAGGAGGAGGAGGAGGAGGATAAGGAGGAGGAGGAGGAGGAGGACGAGGAGGAGGATGAGGAGTGAGGAGGAGAAGGAGGAGGAAAAGGACGAGCAAGAGGAGGAGCAGGAGGAGGAGGAGGAGGCGGAGGAGGGAGGAGGAGGGTGGATGGGAGGACGAGGAGAAGGTGGTGGAGGAGGAGGAGGATGAAGAGGAAGATCAAAAGAGGATGATCTACCGATGCCGCTGCCCGTCTCTCGTCGCAACGGTTGAGTTTGCCTCGCAATTCTGGTCAGAACGCACTTCTGGAGAGGTCTGGGGAGTTGCGGTATCAGGATCTGTGGGTCTCCCAGAAGAGGGGGAGGGGGACGGCGATGACGATGACGATGACGATGACGATGATGACGATGACGATGACGATGATGACGACGATGATGATGCTGCCGATGATGATGAGGATGACGATGATGATGACGATGATGATGATGCTGCTGCTGCAGATTATGATGATGATGCTGCTGCTAATGATGATGCTGCTGCTGATGCTGATGATGAGGAGGAGGGAAGGGAGGAGGAGGAGGAGGAGGAGGAGGAGGAGGAGGAGGAGGAGGCGGAGGAGGGTGGACGGGAGGACGAGGAGGAGTAAGAGGAGGAGGGAGGAGGAGAGAGGCAGAATACCGAAGAGCTATTTGGGAGGGCCAGCGGAGGAAGATCGATAGGGCAGGGAGAGGGTCGACGGAAGAACAAGTCGAGGAGGGCCAAGTCGAGACAACGGCGGCCCTCCCTGACGTTCTTCGTCCTACTGGGGCCTCCTGGGGGCCTCTCGTCGCCACGGCTGGAAACGCCTCGGGAAAACGGGACAAGATGGACCCCGAGAGGGGTCCAGATATTGACTCTGAGCGCATCTTGGACTGGGCGGAACCGCCTGTCGTCTGCCGCCTTCTCCCGCCGCGCGGGGGCGTCAGTCCCAGAGCGGCTGCACCTCTTTGAAGGGGCCCTGGGACACACAAATCAATACACACACAAATAACAGGATTCCCCATATTTTCTAATATTTTCTGTGTTTTTGTCCTTCCCCTCCCCAATTCCTATATTTTCCCATAGTTTATGGGGAGTCGACGATCAATTGTGTCTGTATTTTTTTTTTTTGTTCCTCCTGACTCCTTCGCGCCCCCCCCCCCCTTGGCGCCGTTGGGGTGTGCGCTTCCCCGGCCGCCCTGGAACAAGCGCCCTCCGAGGCGGAGCACCCTCTGCCGCTGGGTCTTCGTCCTTCGACCGGGGGCAGGACGGAGGCTCCGGGTGCGCGGCCTTTGGGCCTCTTGGAATCTTCGTTGCGGGCTTCTCGTCGACACGGCCGATTCCCATCGAAACGCTGGACAGAGCGCACCTCTGGAGAGGCGGGAGGGGGGTCGGGGAGGGCGTATTGGGCACTGTCAGATATTCCGCATGCTGTCCGCACGCCGTGCGCTGCTGGCAATCTACGCGCTGGTCCGCCCACAGAAGCTGCGACTCGTTTTCCAAGGGGGCGAGGGAGAGGAGGGGGAGTGAGCGGGAATGAGGATGAGGAGAGGTGTTCCTCATGCCCAGGAGGAGTTGCCTCCACGGAAGAAGACAGGAGGATGAGGAGGAGGACGAGGAGGAGGAGGAGGATGATGATGAGGAGGGGGAGAAGGAGAAGGAGGAGCAAGACAAGGTCGCAGAGAACACGCCGCCCGCACCCACCGTGTCCACCAGGCTGCTGGCCTCCATGGGGGCAGCTTCCACAAAACTTTCGCCTCCGCTGCGCAGCAGCGCGAACGCGCCGGCGGCACCGCGCGTCACCACCAGCAGCCGCGCGCTGGACCGGTCGAGCAGCCGCGCGGCAGCGGCGCGCTGGTCGCCCGCCGCGGAGGGGTCGAGCCACTGCAGGTCTTCGTCAGACAGCTTGAGCACGTCGGTGCGCTGCAACACCCGGTCCAGTCGCGACATGAACTCGTCGGTGTCCTCGATGGTAAAGCTTCGGGTTGCGCGCAGAGAGCCCCCCAGGTAGTCCTGGCTGGCCTCAACAGGCCCCCTGAGTAGACCCAATTGGCCTCAACAAGCCCCCCGCGTAGTCTGGGGCGATCTCAACACCCTGGTACCGCCTCTGGCGGCGCCCCTGAGGCCTTCCGCGCTCCAGGGTTGAGATGTTGAGACTGCGCGGGCTACTCGGGGGTCCGCTGAGGCCAGCTGCGACTACAGTGGGGGGCGTCCAGAGAGGAATGTGCCCAGGAGGCTTCAGACCCTTGAGGATCCCTTATCTAGAATCTGAGGAGGGCGGCGGTGATACCCACGGCCAACATCCCTTTTTCCCAACCGTCCTGTGGTGTTGGGGCTTCGTTCTGAAGAGACAACGCCCCGGGTCTCCTCCCCCTTCTCCCCTCGTCTCCTCCTCCCCCTTCTCCCTCCTACCATCCCTTGTCTCCCCTTCCCCCCTTCCCCTTCTCCCCCTTCTCCCCTCGTCTCCTCCTCCCCCTTCTCCCCTCGTCTCCTCCTCCCCCTTCTCCCCTCGTCTCCTCCTCCCCCTTCTCCCGCTCCCCCCCTCGCCCCCCTCCTACCACCCCTTGCCTCTGCCCTCCGCATGTCGACCACTTCGGCACGCCTCTCACACCCCTCGTGGCTCCGCAGGGAGCTCCGCTGGAGGCCCCCACGGCAGGGCCCACATGCGCCTCCTCGGCACACCCTCACACTATTCGTGACCCCATAGGGAGACCCTCCGAAGGCGCTCGTGGGAGGGTGCCACCGATGGCCTCAGTGGCAGTGTCGACATGCGTCCCCGGGCCCCCTTTCGGCAACCCCCTCACACGGTTCGTGGCTCCATGGGGAGCTCCACCGAGGGCCTCAGTGGCAGGGTCCGCCTGCGCCCCCCCGCCCAATTTCGGCACACCATTCACGCGTTTCGTGGCCCCACGGGGAGCTCCACTGCAAGCCCCAGTGGGAGGCTTCATGAAGAGCGCCACCGAAGGCCTCAGAGTCAGTGTCCACATGCGTCCGGACGCACAATGTCGGCGCATCCCTCACACGTTTCGTGGCCCCATAGGGAGCGCCACCGAAGACGACTCTCACAAACTGCATGACCCACAACTGCATATGGTTTGGGCCAGGATCATTTTGCTGCACCAGGTCTCCAGTCCCTGGATTCCATATTCAGTGGTTCCTTATCCAATTCGGCTGCACGCAGGAGTGACCCTAGGCAAGGGCGAAATTTTTCGTGCGCGGTCTAGAGGGGAGCCCTTTGGGGACACCGCCAGGCGCGCAAGCCGCTACTATCGCATCGCATTCAGCGATCGGGGGGGACCATTGGGCCCGCACCAAAGGTCACTTCGGCGAAAGGTCACGCTTAACGCGTAGCCGACCAATGGCCTCACCGTGCTCGGGCCCGTTGAGGCCAGCCAGGACCACCTGGATGGTGCTGCATGTGCGCAGCCCGAAGCCTCACCAGTCCCCGATGAAAGCGGGGCGGATGTTCGGGTCGAGCGAGGCGAGCGCTCCGCCCTCGCTCACCCTGCAATAGAACTCCGCCCAAGCGTCAGCGTCCGCGCCGCCGGTCAGCGCCAGGGAGCCGAGGTGCATCGCCGCGACGCCTCTGCCGCCGCTGGCGCTCTCCAGCGCGTCGAGGGTCACCATGCGCTCGGCCGTCCCCTCTCTGTAGAACTGATATGCGGGCTGGCCGTCGCGAAGCGACACGATGGCCAGGGAGGTGGGCTCAGCCCGCCTGGCCCCCAAGAGCTCCACCCCTGCCTCCAACAGGCCTCTCGCAAGCAGCTCCCCCAGGTCGTCGCTCGAGATCGGGGTCAGGTAGCCGACTGCAGGCCGCGGCCCCCCGCCCTCCCCCCCTAGCTGCCTCGCCAACGCCTTCGCCATGTTGTATGGCGAGCCTCCGGGGTTTGCGCGATACTCGGGCAGACCGGGGGCAGTCGACGGTGTCGCCTGGATGAAGTCAATCAGGTTCTCTCCGCCGACCAGGATGGCGTCCGCGCGCTGGTGGGCCGCGGCCCCGGCGGCGAACGCCGCCGAGCGCGGCGGCGGGCCTGGCCGCGCCAGGCGCGCCGCGAGTGCCAGGAGCCCGGCCAACGGGCCCGCTGCCCATCGCGCGCCCGCCGCCCGGCCGGGCGGGCACCGCGCACGACCGCCCATGACCCTGCTCGCGGGAAGGGGCCTCGAGCGAGGCAGGGACTGCCGCGGGGATGGTGGTGGTGGTGGTGGTGATGATGGTGGTGGTTCTAGTGATAGTGATGGTGATGGTCATGGTGATGATGATGCTGATGATGCTGCTGCTGATGGTGATGCTGATGCTGATGGTGATGCTGAGGTTGCTGCTACTGCTAATGATGATAATGATGACGGCGATGATATTGATGATGAGGATAATGATGATGCTGCTGCTCATGATGAGGGGTCTGCTGATGCTGACGATGATTATGATGACGATGACGAAGATGATGGCGATGATGCTGATAGTGGTGAGGCTGATGCTGCTGCTGCTGATGATGTTGATCATGCTGATGATGATGTTGCTGATGATGACGACGACGACCATGATGATGACAAAGATGATGATGGTGGTGGTGGTGGTGGTGATGGTGCATACGATGAGGACTGTGATGACGATGGTGACGGTGATGATGCTGCTGATGATGCTGTTGCTGCTGCTGCTGCTGCTGCTGCTGATGATGATGATGATGATGATCATGATGGTGGTGGTGGTGCTGATGCGCGGTAAAAAGGCAAATTCAATCAAATTCCTGCCGTTCCAATGCTTGGCCAGGGATTCCTCGCCGTGTGGACTTTATGTCCATCCCTCCCCTTACATGTTGTGCCATGCGGAGGGGGAGGAGGGAGGATGAGGCGGCGGAGGCGACCCAAGGTGCACCAACGCTGCTGCGACACACCCTTCCATCCCGAGTCCCCTCCTGCACAAGTCCCACCAGACACCCCTTTTCACTGTGGGAGGCGCTCACGTAAAAGACGAGCGCGCCATGGAATCGATGGCCCCACATTGGGACAGAGGCGACGTACATCCTTCTAGTCCGAGGAAACGTCAATCGACACGATCATACAGATCAAGGGATTGTGCAATGCAAGCCGTGGTTTGAGCAAAGAACCGACCTCCGTTCGTGTAACTGATTTGCATTTGAAACATCTGCAGTGAATGAGGAAGTCTCTGGCGAGAGCCCCATTTTGAGAAGACGCCGGCAACCATCGTTGTACATTGTTATGTGTTGTGCATGCGTGAGCGCGCGTGTGTGCGTGTGTGTGCTTGCGTGTGCGTGTGTGTATGTATGTACGCGTGTGTGTGCGTGATATATATATATATATATATATATATATATATATATATGCGTCGCCAATATTTTTCCAGCCAGGCTCTACGGTCTTTGAGGGCGGCGGCAGCGAACAAGCAAACTTGCGAGAGAGATATGCCAGCGCCTGGAAACACTCCCAGGTTAGAAACAAAGAACGTTAAATTTTAGATGAAGAGGCCACGCGGGGCGGGACGATGGGCCGAGAGAAGATTGAGCCACAGTGTTGACAGAAGCGCGTGCGGTGCAAAGCATACGACACGAGAGGCGGCCGTCCAACACAGCTCAGCATACTCCTGCAAGCATGTGTCATGCTTCGCCAATCTTTTTCCTGCCAGGTTCTACGGTCTTTGAGGGCGGCGGCAGCGAACAAGCAAGCTTGCGAAAGAGATATGCCAGCGCCTGGAAGCACTCACACACTCACTTCCATGAAGTGTTCTGGGCGATAGCCCGCTAAATCTTTACAACATCACTGCGCAGAAAAACAGGAGGACCCACCAAGCCGTCTCAGAAACGATTGGGAGCATCAGAAAACGCGTTGGCAACCTGATCACACAACTCTTCCGGATATTCTTGCGAACCCGTGGTCCGCCACTGGCCGAAACGGTCCTTCCCATGCAGCTGAACGTGGGCTCTGCCAGAGAAGCTGCACACGCCCTTGCAGCCCGAGCACCTACGAGCGTACGAGGCGAGTTCAGGGAAGTGCCATGCGAGCAGGCCAGTGGACTTGCGCCAGCGGGCTCCGAAACACACTGGTCAGAAACAAAAAAACACCAGAGAACTGCTCTTTTAACCGAATGATCTTTGGATGAAGCCAGAGCCGAGACAACCTAGGATTCTCAATCGCCACTGGAAGACCGACAGGCAGGACAGCTTCAAGAAAAATGCACAGCGAGTCAACCATGCGGTTGCCCGCCCCCACTTCTCGTCTATCGGAAAACGAGAGGTTGGGAAAACCAAGAATATTCTCAGCGTCATCCCTAATCCTGGGTCTCGGAGGTAGGTCTCGCACTCGAGACCAGGTGGAGCAGGCGATCGCGACCCGCGCGCCTAGGCACCGAGCAGGCAGCCCGTGCCGCCAGCCGCCGAGGGCAAAGAGGCGCCTGTGCTGGGCCACGTTCGCCTGGAGCACTCGTCTGGCCATGCACCTCATTTTTTGCGGGTCCGAGAGGTCGGCTTTCTCACTGTAGAGCGTGTCCCAGGCCGACCCGTCGATGCCTTTGCTCGCGAGCGCCCTGCTGACGTCCGCGGAGCCGGCATAGAGGTCGAGGACGTAGCACGGCGGGCCTGGGCTCTCGCGCTGCCGAAGGACTGCGAGCTCACCCGAGCCTGGATCCAGGCGACAGCCCCCCGTGCCTCGAGCTGCTGTGCTGCGGAGAAACGCGCCCGCTCCTGCTGCGCCCTGGCGCTGGCCTCGTAGCGCCTGACCGTGCCCTCCGCCGGCCAGCGGCCGCGCCGCTGGATGTCGGGCAGGCTTCGGCACCTCGCGTGGCGGTCGTGAGAGGGGCCTCCGTGCCTCAGCTGGTACATCACGTACATGGCGTCGGCGGGAAACCTCAACTGCCTCATGGCCAACTTCCAGAGCGTCAGCAGGGCAGGGGGCTCGATCCTGAACAGCTTGTTGGCGGGGGCCCCTGCCTTGAGCTTGTGGAGGCACTCCCCCAAGCCAGGAAGGTGCGGGGCGTCCAGCAGGATGCTCTCGTCGCAGAGCCCTATCTTCGACTTGTCGCCGCGCTCGGCGGGGTGGAGGTTCAAGGCCCACCACTGGCTGCTCGCGCGCGGCGGGCGCAGAACCTCCTCCTTCAGCGAGTGCAGGTCGATCGGCCTCAGGTAGGCCGTGAAGCACAGGAGCACCGCCAGACACGCCGCCTCGGAGTTGAGCTGCTCGACGAGGTGCTTCGCAACCCAGCGCGTGATCTCCCAAGGCACAAGCGGCATGGTGACGCCCGGGTCGAGGTTGGCGTGCCCCTTGACTGCCCCCCTGGAAACGCGGCAGGCGAAGCTTTCCCCAAGGGGGCAAATCCGCAAGATGCCAGACCGCCGCGGCGCACGCCTTGAGGAGATCTGCCTTCTCGAAACCTTCTAGAAACAACTAATCCGCGAAGTCCGCCATTACAGCGTCCACGCTCTTGACGGAGTCCAGAGTGCGATCGATCGAGGTCGCAAAATCCTGGAGCTCCTTGAACCAGGCATTGTAGAGGCCCTCCGTCGCACTCGTGATGGCATGCGACTCCAGAATGGAGAGCTGGCCCTCCGTCACGCGAGGCAGGAAGTTGCCGAACGTCTCCGCCCTATTGGTTCTCCTCTCTGCTCGGCTGGCAGCTGCGACGAGATGGCATGCGCTCCGCCGAGGCAAGCGAGCCCCGCCCGACAGCACCTGGACGCCTGAGACCTCCCGATGGAGCTTGGAGGTGACTCCCGAGGCATGGCTGGCAACCGTGGTCCTCCCAGCAGCCGCCGTCGTATACCTCGACCTCCTGGCCGACCCTCCGCCCTGGGAGCGAGCTTTGAGCGCGCCCCTCAGCTGTGGAGGAGCCCGAGCCAGCTTTCGAGTCACCTTCCCATCTCCGCGAGAGCTCATCCGCAGTGTTCTTCTCAGAAGGGACCCAGCGGAAGTGCCACTTGGTGCAACGGACAATGGCTAGAGCCGCAGCGCGACAGACCAGATTGAGGATTGAGAGCGATGCTGCCCGAGACTTCCCAAACGCCATCGTTTTCCCAGCTGGTCCCCCATGATCAAGTGGTGCCTCCTGAAGCCCCCCGTGGACCTGAGACCATGACGAATGCCCAAGACAGTAGCCCGCGCCTCCAGTGTAGGCATGCCCTCCCTATTCTTGAACCTCGACGAGATATCCCCACGCCGCAGAGACTGCTCCAACAAATCGTCCGAGACGTCCTGGAAGCACGGGTTCTCCTCGAGCATCTCCAGCGCTCCTCCGAGGCCTTCAGGGAGCAAAGAGCCTTGATCTGAGAAGACGCCCTTTTTTGCCGAGGGCAGTGCGACGAGGCTGCGACAGCGGGTGCTTGCCACGATCGCGCCACCGTTCGGAGATGCGACCAACGTCCGCAACTCTGTCAGCAGCGAAGCAAGCGGAAGCAACGCCAGCACCTGACTCGCACGCATCTGTCATGATCACCTGTGGGCGCCACGTCATCTTGAGATCGGCCGCGCAGACTCCGATGAGGCCCCTTATCCAACGGGCCTCCTTGCGTAGGGAATCCCACGCTCTCTGCCTGCGCAAGCCGACCTTCTCAATCAAATCGTACGTGGCACGAAGAACGGACAAAGCTTCGCGTCGGATCAGGGCAAAGCCAACAACATGCCCAGCCCATCTCTGAACGGCGTGTCCAGACAGCCGGGCTCCACTCTCAATCACTTTGCAAAATTTGGCGAGCCGATTTGCACGCCCAGGCCTATTATGGACAACCCACTGAACTCCATCGATACATCTGCCAAGAGAAGTGATCTTGGTCGCCGCGTTCTCCTCCTCATGCACAGGGAAACCCTTCGACCTGCGGTGGGCGACGACCGTATCCTTCGCCTTCTGAACTCCCTCATTGTCAAGACCGCTGGCATTGAGGTTGTCACACTAGGGTAGGATACACAACTCGCGGCTGACGTCAGGAAGAGGCCCAACATCACGAAGGAGGGAGTACGCGGCAACTCCACGCAAAGCTTCCTCGAACAGATTCCCCAATATCTCTTGACCAAAATAGAAAGACCAGCTCCAACCCATGGGAACCGAACGCAACGTAGGCCAGATGAAATCGGAAACCTCGAGGTCCCCAGCACCCTCCATGAAGCCCTGCGCCTCCGACACTGAGATCTCTGGCAGGCAAAAGTAAGGCTGGAGATCCGGGTGGTTCTGGATCGCATCAAACTAATTCTTCACATCTGCAATGGCGGTAAAGAGGTGGCCCGCCCCATCGGGCCGCTCAAACCTTGACCAAGCCCCTCCAGTCCCCATGTCCAGGTGCGGAGGAGGTCGAAAGTGGAGGTTACTGACACGGCAGCCCATCACCAATCGGAGGTCGCCGTTCTTCTTCGCGACGAAGAACGGCGTGCACATCTCGCGAGGCTGGGAGGTCCAGGAGATGGGAGAGGCTTCGTACAAGTCCTTGAGGAACAACACATATGCCTCCCTGTCCGAGCGCAAGACCGTGTCCATGTAAGGCTAGATCGTACTCATCTTCTCCGACCGCCAACCCACGTCACCTGAATCCGCCAGCATAGTCTCTGCGGGCCGTCGTAGCAACTCCCTCTCTGGTTCACCAGCCACCGAGGCCAGCGGGGCAGAACTCTCCCCAACCGCTGGGATCGACACCAGAGAGCGCTTGCACGGCCTCGCTGTGGTACCTTGGTCGACGCCGGCGTAGTCGACCTCGTTGGCCAGGAGCTCTCGAGCGGCCCCGCGGCAACTGTACGTACTGGAGGGTGACGGCGGTGAGGAGGCGAGCTCGAGCAGAGCCTCCTGCGAGGTGAGCTGCGCCAGCGATGGCCGAAGGGGTTCTGCACCCTCCCCCGCGCAGCTCATCTCATTCAAAACGGTGAGCGCCTCGTTGACCCTCTCCTCCACTCCGCGGCGACGCGCCAGCCTCCTCCGAGTACAGTGCGATGAACCAGGAGCAGTAGGCGGAGTGATCGGGATCAGGGGCGCAGGGAGGAGCTCACGAGGAGGAAGCCGACGAAACTCAGACACGTCTGGCCCGAGTTGTCCCGACATCGGCTGACGAACAGGCGCCCCCCGCGGCTCCAATTCACATGCAGCGGCCTCGGTGCGGACGCGGGTCGGCCCTCTCCCGCGCCCGCCACCCCTCAGGGTGGGTGCTCCTGATTCTTGCCCTTGTGGTTGGGCTGCCTGCGCAGCCTCTGCTCCTCCTTCGCCCGGCGAGCCTCCTTGGCGACCTGGGCCTCCCCGCGAAGGTTGTCCGCCACGTGCTGACGCAGCTCTGGGGCGATGAGGGCTCCCATCCTGCGAGTGGACCAGCCCATGTAGTGGTCGGCGGCGCTGTAGTCAGCAGCACCTCCAGCTCCACTGTGGGCGTGAGCGTCCTCGATGAGCTGGAGCCTCCTCGCCGCGAGTTCTCCCGACCGAAGGCTCGGGATGTTGAGCTGATCGGCGCGCGCCATCGCCTCCAAGATGTGCGACAACGCCTCATGTTCATACTGCGACCTGTCCCCGCCCTGGATCTTCGCCGAGACCTTCCAGTGCTCCGACTGGGTCACGGGGGTCTGCGAGAGCGAGGCGGTGGCCTGCAACCTGAACCAGCACGTGCGAGGGCCAGTCAAATCGAGGCCACCTTCAGGCATGTCGTCCGACATGTGAGTCACTGCTTCGGCCAACATGCGACGGCGACGTCCAGTGCCGTCGAAGCGCACAGGCAAGACCCTCAAGTCATCGTGGATGTACTCGTCCAGATCCTTGCGGTCGATCTGGCGCGTGAGGGCAACATCCCCGTCGGCCGTGGGCATCAGGGCCTTGTTCCCCAACACCCGCGAGTCCGCATGCAGCGCCTCCACGACCTCACCGCGTCGCAGCGAGCCGACGTCCTCGGCGACGACCCACACACGACCAGGCGGAGCCCTCTGAGCGACTGGTCCAGCCTGCTGGTCGGGTGCCCGCGCGAAGCCTCCGACCTGCTCGCCTGGAGCCGCTGCGTGTCGGACAGGGGGGCGCTGCTGAGCGATCCCGCCCAGCATGATGAGGCTGTCTCGCGCCAGGGCGCGCTCTGCGGCTGCCGTTGGCTTCCGCACGAACCGACAGCATCTGTCGTTCCGAATCCCTGGATGAGATGCACCCTGATCTCCGAGCCAATGCACGGAGTATATGTCCTCGCCAACCGTGAGATCCAGCTCGTAGTGATCGCCGTCTGGGGTATAAATGGTCACGACACTCGGCGACCCTCCTTCACTCCCGTGATGAGGGCCTCGTGATACAATGGGGCATCATCATCATCAATATTGTACCGAATCAGAATGTAGTCTCCCACTTGCGCCATCCTTGCTACGACGACCTGAGGGCTGCCCGCTCCCGAAGCGCCTTCCTCTGACGAGGCGCCTCCGTGCGGAAAACCAAATCCTCAGGAGCCTCGGCGGGCGCCTCGGCGCGGTCGGGCCGCGGCGGCGCCTCGCGCCCGCGAGGCCTGCAAGGGCAGCAGCGGGCCCAGACGGCCAGCACCACGTTCACGAAGGCGAGCGCGCAGCCGTAGTAGTCGGGCTGGTGCGTGGGCCCCTGGTCGTCAGGGCACGGAGGGCACACCAGTGCCGGGCAGGCTGGGCACGGCGCCGCCTGCAGCAAGCCCCCTCCAGCGGGCAGGTCCCGCCGTCTGGCTCGGGGAAGGGCGCCCCCCCCGCCGCCGCCCAGGCAGGCCGCGCGGCGTGCGGGCGACTCCCCGCTGAGCTGCTCTCCAGCACCCGCAGGAGCAACGAGGCCAACCCAGGCGCCGAGGCGGCCACCAATGTGAAGGGGCCGAGGAGGGCGCGAGGGTTCATGTACGTTTCCCCGAGAGAGAACTGAGCCACAATGTTGACAGAAGCGCGTGCGGTGCAAAGCATACGACACGAGAGGCGGCCGTCCAACACAGCTCAGCATACTCCTGCAAGCATGTGTCATATATATACATATATATATATATAGAGAGAGAGAGAGAGAGAGAGAGAGAGAGAGAGAGAGAGAGAGAGAGAGAGAGAGAGAGAGAGAGAGAGAGAAAAGATAGAGAGAAAGAGAGAGAGAGAGAGAGAGAGAGAGAGAGAGACTGTGTGTGTGTGTGCGTGGGTGGGTGCACGCGCGCGCGTGTGTGTGTGTGTGTGTGCGTGTGTGTGTGTGTGTGTGTGTGTGTGTGTGTATGTTAGAATTCTGACGACAGCACGTGAGCAAGTCTCAAGATATGGCCCCATCTTGAGCTATCCAACATCAGTGTAGCTGCTGAAACCTTTGAAGACGAATGTGTGAATCGTTCAGGCGGCTTGAAAAAGGAACCGCCATCCATGCGCGTCGCTGCTGGGACTGCGGAAGACGAGCGTGCGCGGCGCCATCGCTGGATCCACATGCTGAAAATCACCCGCACCTTGTCCATGTGGCTCCTGCAAGCTATTAGGACGAGTGTGCGCGACGACAGGGCGAAAATCATTGAAAACACGCAGCCATCCGTCCGTGCAATTGCTGGAAATCTTGAGCTTCACTGTGACGAGTGGCCGACGGTTCTCGGGCGAAACGGCCAGCCCCCCTAGTGACATGCCTGTAGGTGGGGCGAGCCACTTTCTGCGCGAGGTAGTTGTGCCAGGCAAGGGGCCAACGGCCTGCTGCGTCCCGCCGCGCGCACCGCCACCCCGCCTCAGCCCAGCAGGACGAGGGACGACGAGGAGGACGATGAGCATGAGGGGGAGTAAGAGGAGCGACTGTGCCCACGAGAACGAGCTGGTGAGAGGCAGTGCAGAAAGTGCTGAGGGCCTGCTGACCCTCGGCGGTTCTGGGCTATATCGTACAGGTGGTGCAGCAGAGTCAACCTAGAACTTGACTGCTTGACGTTAGCTAGCATCAGGGATAGGAGGAGTAGGCTTGAAAGGAGCAGGCGGAGAGGACGAGGAGGAGAACAATAACGAGGAGGAGGAGGAGGAGCCAGAGGAGGATGAGGAGGTCCGTAACAATTTTGGCTCAAGTTTGAAACCCCGTGTCGCGGGGACTTCAAACTTTGGTTTCCGCTGTGTGCGACAACCATGAAAGGGGCGCCCACACGCATTGCTTCACACCCCTGTCGGGGACTCTTCCGCTCTGAACTGGAGCCTCCGCTTCGCTCGCGAGGATCGCCCCGTGCCTCCCGCCAGCAAGCGCAATGGCTTGATGCAGCAGCCGTGGAGTCTGCAAACGAGGACGTGCAACATCAAGCGCTGCAAGTCCGAGAACAACTTCAAGTGGCGCAATACGTTCTATTGTTGTGGTGCGACGAGGCCCCAAACGCCAGATGAGAAAGAGCCCAAGCCCCCCGTCAGGTGCCTGGGCGCGTGGCCATCATGGTGCTGGCTGTGGTGGCGCTGACAAGCTTGACGATGCTAAGCTACAGGCCTTCCTCTCCATGGACGAAGACCAGTTCGCCGCCGTCGCACAGCAGCGTTCTCGTCTCCTTCCTCAGCGTGATGTGCGGCGCGACGATCTCTTGGCAGTGCCGACGGAGGACAAGCAAGCGCATGGCATCCTCAAGGGCACGTTTCAGAAAACTCAAACACCAACAATTGGAGCAGATGGTCATCCGTGTGAGGAGCACAGCGAGCTGCAGTCCAAGGAACATGTCGCAGCCAAGCGTGCAACTGAGGCCTTTCACCCAGCTCGGCGTCAACGACGGCGACAATGGCGAAGCTGGATGTGATGCACACGCGGCAAGACCTCAACAATCGAGTGACCCAGCTGCCGCTCTGCGTGCGCAACTCGTCGCTCTCGGATGCGCTGGGGGCGTGCTCAGCGACTCCGACGACCTCATCAACCAGCGTGACGCGCATATCGCTGCCACGAAGGCGTCGCAAAACGCTGCTGCTGGTGCTGCCGCTCCTGCTGGACGTGGCGTTCAGGCCGCTCCTGCTCGGGCCGCCCATGCACTGGCAGCAACTGCAGCGCAGGCCGAGGGACAGCCAGCGCAGCCAGACCAGGAGGTAGTGGACCTCACGTTCGGCGGCCTCGACGGCCAGTGGATCGATGACCTCATCGCCAACGGCGCCGCGGACGGGGGCGACGAGGCCGAGGGCGACGGAGCTGCGGCGACCCCCAGCCACGGCATCACGAGGTCAGCTTTCCAAGCAGCTCTGCAGCAGGCGCTCGACCGCTCCAAGAAGCAGAAGACGGATATTCGTAGGTAGCAGCACATTTGAGCCAAGGGCCCGTGCCCCCCGTGACCATGCAAGGCTTTGACATGCTCCTGTCCTCCCCTCATGCTGCATGTGATGTGCTGGCGATTCAGGAAACTCACATAGTCGACCCGGAACCTTGGGGCGCCACCCTGAGGGCCCAAGGTCGACTGATCGGAACTTTTCCCGAATTTTTCACGGCACGTGGTGTATTTTCTGAAGGTTGACTCTGGCCACCATCAAGTTTGTCGGGTTGTGTAAAAGTGCTCAGGATCTCTGACGATTTGGAACCCGACAGAACTGGGCTGTCACATCTCGCAGGGATCTTACCAGGAAGCGTTCTGATTGCGAGCGTATGCCTTCACCATAATACCGGATTGGCTCCGCAGAATTGGAGAATCCTTTGTGAGCTGGGCAGTGTGCTGAAGTCTATCCGTCTGCCCTTCATACTTGGAGCAAACTTCAACCTCGACTCCAACGTGCTCGAATATAGTGGATGTCCTGCCGCGCTGGATGCAGTCGTTATGTGCACCAGGGAAGGCACATGCCATCCCGCCGATCGAGTGATTGACTACTTTGTCGCGGGCCGTCAGGTCGCCAACTGTGCACATGCGCGTGAATTCTATGATGTGTGTACGTCCCCACATTGCCCCGTCAAACTGACTCTTCAATTGAAACGTTACCCTGTTAGTGCTCGCGTGGCGCGCGTGCCGGGGAGTCTCCCCCTGCCAGTTCCCCATGGATCCCGACGGTCCCATGATGAACAGCGCTGGTGTAGAGCTAATAAGCATGCTGTGCAGTCGGGGGATGTGGCGGCGTACTGGGATAAGTTTGTGGCGGCGGCCGAGCTTGAGCTACATGAAGTGTGCCAGATTGATCCCTGCCTGGCTCCTGGTTTCTATGGGCGCCCAGGAGATGTGTTCCATGGGGACCGCTACCACCCCAAAGGTGCGATCCCCAGTGTGTCCACCATCTTGACTGGAGTCCTCCATCGGAGAACTTGCCAGCAGCAATTCCGTTGTATAGAGTGTCTGGATATGGAACGAAGGATTTATATGGAGGGATAGTTTTTTCCTGTCTCGCTGGAGACTGAGTCCGAAGCCGCAATGACTACGGATATATCCATGTGCCGCACAAGGTTAAGACTTGTGCAAGCGCGCGTGCAGACGCCACTGCGTTGAGACCAGGGCGTCGTACATACATTAGGTTGCAACCATGCGCGTTAGCTCCTTGAGCGTAGCGTTTGGTCTGGACGGCCTGCCAGAGGCCAGAAGCGGCGGCCCCAAGGTTTTTGGCCGCCGCACTTGGTAATCTCTGAGAACAGGCGGGTCCAGAGCTCGGAACGCCCAAAACGTCCAGTGCTTATGAGGACACGCTGTCTCGTCCCGAATGCGTGCTGCAACGGAGCAAGCCGAGTACTGATGCTTCAGAATGCACTCACTTGATCTCGCTCAGCACGCACCTGAGCCAGTCGTTGCCGTCCTGAGTTGCAGCAAGGGCGGTCGCCGCAGTCCGGAGCTGCTTGGGGAAAGACTCTCCGTCATCGCTCTCATGCTGTACGATGATGGCATCGTCCACTGGCTATCGGCGGCGCTGGATGATATGGCTGGCAGGTCTGAAAAGCAGGGAAGTGTCCGCCTGGGCTTGGCCCCAATATGGCCTCGCAACGGAGGCTGCCTCACTCAAGTGGCCAAAAGTGCCAGGCCTATCTACCACGCAGGGGTGGCAGGACTCCTGGCGCGGCTGTTGGCGATACTTGAGCCAAAATGGCTTGAGCCAAAATGGCTCCGGAAGGAAGGGGAGGAAGAGGAGGAGGAGGGGGAGGAAGAAAAATAAGAAAACAACCGCAAAGCGAGCCGGGTCGCCGGCGGAAGCCGCCGCCACGAACCCTCACCAACAAGAGAAGGTCGAACAAGCCGTGGACTCGCTGAAGCCGGTCGTGGGACCTCGCCGACGCTACGGTGGCCCTGCCCCCCGGCCCCTGGAAACACCCCTCATTCTTAGTCTCATATCGCCATCCCAAGAGCTCGAGGAAGGCGGCACTGCGCCTGACGATCCCGACCCCTGCCGCCTAGCTCCACAAGCTGCACACGCGGCAGCAGAGCAACTGGAGCACGCGTGGCGAATGTCGGCCAAGGAACCCCAAGGTTCTGGGGCCCAGCCCTTAGCCTTCCTTTCATAGCACGTGATGGTGCTCCTCCTCCTCCTCCTCCTCCTCTCGTCATCCCTCTCCTCCTTGCCCCTCTTCTTCCTCCTCCAACGACTTTCCCCGTAGATGGCCCCGCCCCGTCGCACCCCTGGACGTGTCGGCAGGGGCGGTCTTCTTTCAAAACAGAGATCTTGTTGGACACCACGTCGAACTGTGTGATCTTACCTGTCGCATTCCTGATTGCTCGCTGGAAAGATGCAATGCAAATTGTTGTTGAAACGTTTTTTTGTTTGTCTGACTGGCAGGTCCATGTCATAGGGCACTGGGCTCTTAAAGGGGGCGCTTCTTGTAGTGAAACGGAAGACTTGTAGGGACTAGTCAGGAGGGGACTTGGGACAGGAGGGTGTATTGCAGCACCGTTGATGCATCTTGGGGTTACTGTGGTCCTCCTCCTACTCCTCCTCGAGTACTCCGTATCCCTCCTCCCCAACACCCCGCCTCACCAAGTCTTTATCATCCGTCCTCCTCCTCCTCCATCTCTCCTCCTGGGTGTTTCAAAATGGTGCTCCCGTTGCAGCGTGAGCCTGAATTGTGGATCGGCGCTTTGCTCCCATCGTTCGGAATGGCACTCTCGCTCCAACTCAAGCCACTTCTCTGGATCCAATTCCTTTTTCATCGTTGTTGCTCCCCTCATTAACCCTCCTCCGTCTTCCCCTGGCCACCTGCTCCTCCCGCTACTTCCACTCTAATTTCTGCTGGTGCTGCTGTTCGTCCTCGTCCTCCTCCTTCCCCATCCTCCTTCTTTCACTCTTGCTCATTGTCCTGCTCACCCGCCACCTCCTCCTACTCCTATGTGCGCAGCTCCCCGTTCTCCGATTGCACATCACCCGATGGGGTCTTTCTGGGGAGTTCCAACTCGGCTATGACACGCGTCCGCGGATAGAGGAATATCAGCGAACTGGGAAGGGACGGGAGGGAGGGATAGGACGTCAGATGTGGCGCGATCGCACTTCGCTTGCCTCCTCCACTCTCTTCCCTCCCCCAGTGTTTCCCCAAGAGCCCAACGTGTGGCTACACTGGCGTTTCCAAAATGCAGGGGGCGGCGGTGGTTTGCTGTAGGCGTCAACGGCTATGGTGCAACGGTCTCCATTCCAACAACTGCACTGACTTGATCTGTTCAAACGAAACGGAGGCCGCTGGTATGACATATCCTCGTTTACCGGTGACATTTCAAACGTATTATCGTCGCGCACGTACAACTCCATGTCCCTGTCAGGTCGGATCGGGTGTTGCGCGCATTCTCATTGTATCAAGGCATGAGCGCGGCCAACATCGTATTTCTGATGAACACATTGGCCTGCGTGCGAATGACTGGGCCGACTTCCCTGCACCATCTCCAGCTGGCGCCGAGCCGGCCTTGCACGCCGGGCAGTTCGGTGCACGTGAAAAGGGGGCTCAAATGCCTGGCAAGCTTCGTCAAAACTTCTGGAGAAACGCTGGACCAATACGAAGAGGGAGCACTCATGATGATTGGCGCATCTTAGCCGCATCTTAGCAGTCACGTACGATGGCACATATAGCCACACTGCACCAGGGGATGCACTTATGTGCCGACTATGACCTTCGTCAGGCGTAGAAGACCTCGAATGGGTCCCCAACTACGCCCAGGGTATGAGATATTCGCGCGGGTCACCTGCTGGCAGGCAATTTTCCAATCGAATAGGTCCACGATTCAGACAAGAACATCGTTACCGCTGCGTGGTTTGAATCGCCTGCCCATTATGTGTGTTCCAACACCAACATCGTGCGCTGATCTTCCATGCGTGCATTTCGTTGATCGGATCGGAGGTGGGCTCAGTTGTGCTTTCGAATCCTTCGGCTTCTCCCTTCTAGTCTTCAGCGCTACCCGTCGTATCACCAACTGTATCACCTCCTGGTCCCCTCGCTCCTTTTCCTCCTGCTCCTTCTCCTGCTGCTGCTGCTCCACCTTTTCCTCCTCGTATTCTCCTCCTCCTCCTCCTCCCCCTCTTCCTCCTCCTCCTCCTCCTTCTCTTCCCCTCCTCCTCCCGCTCCTCCTGTTCTCTCCTCCTCCTCCTCCTCCGGCTTGTCCACCTTCGCCTTCTCATCCCTCCTCCTCCTCCTGCCCCTCCTCCCCCTCCTCCTCCTCCTCCTCCTCCTCCTCCTCCTCCTCCTCCTCCAGGCGTCCAGCTCTGCGCGCGATGCCATATCTACACGCCTCACCTTTCCTTACCATACTTTTACTCTCTGCACCATGTCCCCCTCTTGGTCATGTGGAGCCCCTCGCCCCCACGCGTAGAAAGGACAGTGGGATGGTGGAACATCGCAGCCTCAATCTTGTCACGCATAATGGTTGCTCTCTTGTTCAGCCAGGCCGACATACGGAGGTCTCTCTTGCGTATGCTCGTAAGGATATCGTCTTTCTGACTGGCACCAGACTACGGATGAAGGCGGCAGACAATTGTTGTAGCAGCATCGCCGATCCAGACCTCCACATCCTGAATTGGGGGTACAATCGCGGTGCCTTCTCTAATGCCCATGCAGGAGTTCAAATTAGACTTCGAAAGAATCTCTTCAGGATGCGCCACGTCGCCGCAATATGTTCACCACCGGCCGCTCTTCAAGGGCGTGGAGGCGCCGTGTTTCTTCGTTCTGGTCGTTTCCATATTTTGGTCATCGCCGTTTACTTTCCTCCTCGGCCGTCGACAGCGAAACGAAAGAGTCTCTACCAACAAAGTGTGGATGCAATACTCAAGTGGATGACGGACATCTCTAGTGAACAACCCGCCAGATGCTCTATCGTTTTCGGAGGCGACCTGAATGACCATGCAGGCGTGCCCCCAGCTGAACATATCTCGGAGGAGTTCGACCCGATAGGCAATCTTTTCCCACGACCCGAACATTATTGCATGAAGAAGGTGCGTACCTATCTTGAGCAGTTTGGACTATGTCTCATCGACACGTTCGTAAGTGGGGAGGACACGTTCTTCGGGAGGTAGAACAGTACGCGTGTAGACTACATAAGGGGCCCCTCGTACTTGGCTCTCATCGGTTACACAGTGCAGGGTCCTCCAGAAGCTCGGCAGAAGGCTCCAGATGGTTCCCGCGGTCCGGCGATGGGATCACTGGCCCCTCCAGGTCTCGGTGAGGTACCTCCTCAGCTTCCCCGCGGCGCCCCGCGCCAAAGCTGAGTCTTGGGACAATGACCGAATGGTTGCTGGAGTCGTAAACGGACTCTGGCGAGCTAGGTTTCTTCGCGAGGTCAATGACATGTGCTTTCGCGCGTTTCCCGCCTGGCACCGACTCGAGGGAAAGGCGACTCCAGATCAGGCCTGGGAACAGTTTATTGGGGACATTCGCGACATTGCCCTGGGATGTTTTGCTAGATATACGGAAGAAGATGCTGAACACGCCCGTGCTCGTGAGGCCCAGCGCACTCTCCTTCGTCAGCGATTTGAACTTCGGGAAAAGCTTGCTGATATTCGTGCCGTCTTTATCGCTGACAGTGTATACTTTCAAGAGCTCACTCATGTCCAGGCTAGATTGTTCGCGGTCGCTCGCCAGATCAAAAGAGAGCGAGATGAAGATCGCCAGTCTCGCGTGGAATCGCTAGCCGATCAGATATGGGACGCTTGGAAAGCGTCACGCTGGGCTCTCATTCACCGTTTGTGCCGCCGATTAGCATGCGCGGCTGTGGGGCCAGGTCGGCGCTTCTTCAACCAGCCGCTCAGCATGCGCCCGACTATTCAGATGTGGGCTGATTTTCTCGCACAAAGTGGGCCTCCCGGAGGCCAATCCGCCACGCAAGTTGACCCCGCTGATATGCCCGCTGACCGAGTGGAGGATGGGATGAGTTACAGGTTCTGTGCGCCAGGTTTCATGGAGGAGGCGGAGAGGGACGTCAGGGGTATCTGTCATTCGCTTCGGGAAATGGCTTATCGGAAAAAGCGCCCCCCCCGTGGGGCCGGCCCATGGAGATCTTTCGGATGATGTTGCTCTCCGCGCATCGGCACCCTAAATATAAAGATCAACATGATGCGTTTGCCCAAACAATCCCTAACATGGAATGGTTATCGCGTCGTGTCCGTGGGTTTCTCTGGGATGTTCGAGGCAGGGCTCGTCTACCACAGAATTGGCATCGGTCTTGGGGCTGCAGTATACCAAAGCCTGCGACTACGTCTCCTGGGCTACGCTCTGTTCGTCTCGTGCATCGTATGTGCCCCTTCAGCAAGGCGCATAGTAGATACCTCGGCCAGCGAGGCGACACTTGTTATCCTGAACGAGGCTTTGCTGATCGCCTCCATGGAGGGATCCACCACAGACGCCGTGAAGCAGTTATTAAGATACAACTTATTGCAGGCTGGCGCCTTTCACGTTTGCATAAGTCTCACTGCGCGCTGTTTTTTGGACCAGACCAATGCCTTCGGAAGCATTGCTGCTGACATTCTCGACGATACGGATATCTACATCTGCATCCAGGCGATATCTATTTCGGTCGTCATAGCAACCGCCAGAGTAGTACTACATTGGACTGCTCAGACGGGGTGGGCCACTTTCAGGTTCATGAGGGGGTTCTCCAGGGGCACCAACCTGCACCAGTCAAGTACACCCGCAGCTTCGATCGCAGTGTGCTTGCTCCGTGGCTTTTGGAAAAGCAAGCTAGCTACGGTGGGCGAGACCTTATGTGCACTAGCCCGATGAATTATATTGTTGAACAAACTATCGCTTTATCGACCACGGTTAATCTTGATGATACTGCTCATAAGGTCGTCGCACCCACCGCGCAACGCATGGCTGATCAAGTCTGCTCAGCTACTGCAAGTCTATCCCGTCGCCTCGCATTGGCTGGTGGCGCTTGAATGTGGACAAGCAGGTTGCAGTGCCTCGTTTTGTTGGGCCTGGCGCTTTCGGTGGGTCTCGCTCGTTTACTGATCCTGTCCGTTGTCTACCGGGTCGTATCAGCACGCGTGCAAAGTATCTAGGTGCACAATATCATGGCGCGGGTGCCACAGCACAGCAGCGGCACGCTATACAAAAGAGTATGAGGGGCGCATGGTATGCCATGGGACGGTTCTGGTATGTTAATCATGTTCCACTACGTATACAGCTTCTTGTATTTCAGGCGCGTGTGCAGGCAGCAGGACTCAGCGGCCTCGAGGCCTACGTTCCCTCGGCGAGCGACTATAAGCTTATAGACGGCCTATTGTTACAGTGGGGCCGCGCGCTGCTGAAGGGTGCTGCAGTTTTGAAGATTGCGCAAGCCGACGGCACCATCAAGCACATTTCGCTCTCGGCTGTTCGGATCTGGACCAAGCTTGGCTTAGCCCCCCCGCAGCTAGAACTCCGTTTCCGACGGCGACGCTGGCTGCAAGAGATTGCTGCCCACCGCTCTGAGAACAAACAGCTACTAACAGCGATCTTTGGGCAGATGCGTGGCGTAGAATACACTACTTGTGAGACTGGCCTTCTTACTCGGGGCGATGCTGGTCAGGTTCGTGGGGCCCCCCTGGGCCCTTCAAGCTCTAAATGACCTAAAACTCCCGGTGCGTGTTGAAAAGGGCCCCGAGCTGCTCATCACCATGGGGCGCATCCATCTGAGAGCTCTCACTGGCGAGTTCAGCATGAGGCTTCACACGTTAAACTTTGGCAAGCTCCGCAACAGGTTCTGGGAGGGGGAGATCGATGAGGCGGGTGAGAGACGGGTGGAGGGCGGTGGGGGAGCTGCTGCCGCAGGAGGAGGCGAACAGCACGATCTTGACCCAGCGCCCCCTCCTCGAGTTTGGCGTTGCAATGAGACGAAAGCAGATGGTTCAGAGTGCGGGTTAGAGTTTCACGATCAACAGGGCTTGCACGCACACATGCGTTTTTGCACGGAGGGTAGTCACGGTCATCGGGCCCTCTCCCAGCTCCTCACGGTCACGAATCAGTGCCCCTGGTGCATGAGCACGCACTCGACCGTCGCGATCGCTCGTCAGCACGTCCGACGCCTATTTCTCAAGCGCAGCTGTCAATGCGATCGATCCCCGATTCATCGCGAGCCGATTTTACCACCCACGCTTGAGTGCCCAGCCTGCAGCAGGGATCATCCGTCGCTCGAGGCTCTGCAGAGACATGTGCGTGCGCATATAGATTTGTCCGACGCCACCTTCTCCTTCGCCGCATCTCATGTCGTGGGCGATGCCAGTCGGCCAGACGGAGCTGGATCAGGCGAAGAAGCGCCTAGCCGATTCGCAGACGAACTCGTTCAGCGCTGGGGGCAGCGGCAAGCAGCACGAGCCGCGCGACTCCAAGAGCCGCCGCCAGCACTCCCCCAGGGGGGCAGCCGACACGGCCATGGCAGAGGACAGCGACACGGACGGCGAGACTGCGACCGAGATGATGAAAGGAGTTCTCAACAACGCACAGCGTCAACGAGCAGTCGAAGGATGCCTCTTCAGCACGCACTTGCTGCCGAAAGAACACAGCATCAACTTCGCCGCCATCGGGGCCGCTCAGAAGTACTCAGACACAGTGAAGGACAAGCCCGCGGACCACGGACTGGGCCCTCCCAGCTTGCAGGTGAGCTTGGCGTTTCTCGAGTCGCTGATCAACCAGGAAGCGCTGAAGCAGCACGCGAACCTGCAGGAGCACGTGCAGTCCGTGACGAAGCTCATCCAGCACGTGAAGGCGCAGCCGATGGCCGCGACATGCGAGACGCTACGCTACTGGAAGGCGAAGACCGCCTTCGTGGAGGAAGGGGCTCCGCCTCTCGTCCGCCACACCTTCTTCGTCAACTCGTGGGTTCAGGGACCTGGGGGCCTGATGATTCCTCTGAATTCGGTTCTCACGGCCCTGTTCATGGCCCTCGGGAGCGCGCCGAAGCTGGGCCCCCCGCCGAAAACCACCCAGGAGCGCCGAGTTTAGAATTCGCTGGAGAAAATGCTTCGCGGAACCCGTCACAAGAAACCCAAGTAGAATCACGGCGGGCCCTGGGTTCGATCTCCGAGCGCGGGCTGGCGCAGTTTCAAAGTGAGTGGGGCCCGCTGATGCGCCCCAAAGGCCGAGGCAGACATAGAGGCCGTGGGAAAGGATCTGGAATTTCTAGGGGTAAGTAGTTCGTTCGAATGCAGTCTTTGGTTGAATTGCTGGGGTTTCGAGCGAGGTAGTTCCTCGTCTACTGCCCCGCTGGTGCCCCGGCCTGGGCATAGGGGCCTGGCTGGCCTATCTCTCCCCCTCTTGTCCTCTGCTGCTGCCGGCCCTGGCTGCCGCCGCTGCCCCTCTTGTCCGCTCTGCGTCCCCGAGATGTTGTCTGTGCATGCGCGTGCAGGCCTCTCGACCCTGTGCTGCAATTAGGGGGTCCCCGAGCTGATTGCTTGGGGAGGGGCTCCTCTTGTGTTTTGACATCGGCGGGGGCATGGTGCTTCCCGAACGCCCTGCGGCCAACTTCGATTCGCGAACTGTGAAGCCTGGCCATGCGCAGATTGCGAGCGAGCAAGCCTCCCCCCCCTCCTCCTCCTCCTCCCCCCATCCCCTTTCCCGACGCCTCAACCCTTCATAGCGATCGTGGCCAAAGGAAAATAAGGGGAAAAGTGAGGGCACGCCCGGCGGGCGGGGGGCCGCGCCTTTGCGTGTTTCACCCGGGGCGGCCTGGGCTTGCTAACGTGGTGGCCTCTGGCCCCGGAAACTTACCTGCCACAGGCCGCAGCGAGCCGACGCGGGGTCCCGAAGCACTTGGCTCCGCACCGCTAATGGAAACAAAACCAACACCAGATCCCAGTCACCAGGCGCCCCAGAGCCTTTGGGTCCTCCCAGGGCCCGCAGGTGGAGCCCCGAGGGCCCCGAGGACCGAAAGACTCGGGATGATCTGCGCGCGCCACTTCGCCCCATTGGGTGGCGACGCGGAGATTCCCGTACAACTGGGACATGGCCATCTGGCGCCGTTCCCGCGGCGCTCGGAAGCCTTGCCAGGGCAGAAGGGGGGCCCGCCCACGCCCGTGGAACCCGGCCAGGACACCAAGAAACACCATAATCTTGGCCAGAGCTCGGGCATGGCCATCTGCTTCGCCACTGCAAGCCAGATCGCAATAGTAGGGCATTACAAGTCAATATTCTGGGCCTCGGAAGATCCGACAGGGCCTGCACCTTTGACAGGGAGGGTGGGGGAAAACTCGATCGAACACATTGCCCCATCAATGCGTTGAGCTGGCCGAGCCGTCTGTGGACTTGTGCGGCAGGCCAACCCCTTTCCATGCGAGTTGCGAATCAATTTTGGCAACGAGAGAAGGGGGCCCTTGCTCCCCGTGTATGGGCCCGCGTAGCAATGCATAATGTTCGCCAACTACCGGCGTCAGGTGCAACAATCCGGGGGCTGGCTCCTGCATCGCCTTCCCGACTGTCCCGCTCGCGTCGGTGGCGCCCGCCGACTTGTCCACTCCGGAACCTCCTGAGCCTGATATCAAAGGGCCGCCGCAACTTCCGTCCCCGCCTCCAGGCTGGAACGGTCCATCGGCCCTTTCGGCGCGCACAACTCAGCGTGTTCCTACATGTGGGGCTGCGCCCTCTGCTCAGGAACTGGTGCCCAACAGTGGCCGAACAACGCTTCATCGGGTCCAGCTTCCAGGGCTTCTCGACGGGTTGCCCCGTAGACCATTCCACTCCTCTTCCTGCTATTCCCCCATGCCCTCTTCCAGGCCAAATCAGTACTCGTGCCGCACGCAGTGCAACGCTGTTGGGCCTGGTAGCCCCGCTGGTGGAGTTCGTTCGCGTTGACGTAACTACAAACAAGCTGACGAACGCTATGCCTCTGCCTGGCGGAACTCCTAGAAATCTTCCTGAAGGTCTTTCGGGGATGTTCCCAGAGCCCTCTATCACGCAGCCCGCCTGCTGCAATCGCAGCCCCCTTGTCCCCAGACAAGAGCAAGCGCCTCTCGAGCACCTCATGTGCCAGGAGGAGGGAGAGGGCACCCTCTATTCAATAAGCTTTGGCCATGGAAGGCGGAGTCTCAATCAACAAGAAACCGAACACATTGGACCAACATGTCCTTGCAGAGTGTTCGACATCCCTGGGTGCCTTCTGAGCTGAACCCATCAGCGCGTGTCCGCCAATGCCCCGAAGCGTTTCTTGCCCCACTTGTGGACCAAATTGATGATCGCATGCTCGCCACCGTCGTGGAAGAGTGATACAGCTTCGCGACAGCGGTGATGTAGCCATAACATCGCACGGTGGCCCGAACGTCCATGGTGCTGCTTGGGGGCCAGAGGTCTTCCTTGGGGAACAACACCAAGCTAATACCCATGCCAAAAGGAGCCCTTCTCTCTGGATAACATATGGAATGTGACACTCTGTCCAAGCCACGCTGTTTGATGCCGCCCTGGTCCAGCCAACTCAAGAGCCTCATGGACCTGCTGGCGCTCAACCTCTGCGTTCGACATGAAATCCTCCCCGTTGGCCCCCGGTGGGGTTCCAGAGAATCGCATCAGTGAAGCCCTCGAGGTAGCTGAAATTTGGTGACCTGGGTCTAAGTCGAACTGGAACAACAGCTGGAAGCTTCTGCCTTTTGCCTAGACGCGTGTCGGGGTTGTCGCTGACAGTGCTGGCTCTTCTGGAAGTTGCCCCATCGGAGGGGCTGTCGTCAGCTTCTGCACGAGGGCGATCTGCTCGGCGATGCGTGTCTGGCGCTCGGCGATGTGATCCTCCCCCTGCGCAACCATCTGTTTCCGCGCCTTGATGGTCAACTTTAGCTTGCTGATCTGGTCGCGGTAGTCGCAGATGCTATGTTCGTGCTTGCTCAGGCAGATCTGGGCCTTTATTAACTCCTGGGTCGTGATTATGAGGAGCTGCTGCGGTGACTTTGCATTGTCCAGCTCTCTTCTTAGATACTCCAGCGCCTCTCCGAGCTTTTCGGGGACTTGCCGAGTGCATCCAGGACATGCTGGCACTAGGCGATCTGCTGGCCGTAGTTCACCGACTTCGCCGATGGCGGTGCTGGGTCTATCCCCATGCCATCATCAGAGCTGGCTTTGGCGGCTGACGGGGGGGAACCTTAGCTTGCCAATGGCAGCCGCACGTGTGACAAACGCTGAGTCGAATGTGATTCTGAGCATGGCACCCTCCGCATTTCCAGCTCTGGGGCTTGCTCGACGAGGCGGTGCTTTCGGCTGCTGCTTCTCCTTGCCCTTGCCACTCTTCTTGCCGCAATGACCTCCCCTCTGACCTTCTGACCGAACCTCATCCTGCTTCTACGCCATCTCGACCGGAAAGAACGGCGGGCTGTGATGATGCTGCAGAAGCCTGGCTGCTGCACCCAACCTGACCAATGTTCTTACTGTGGAGCGTGCTCTGCGGGCACGGCGGTGCCAGACAGCCTCGGAAACACGAGTCTGAGAAGGAGGCGTGGTGGCAAGATACTGCCCTGCGCAGCGGAAGGTATGAGGTAGAAATAGTCCCTTGCTCAACTTGAAACTGTCCTCTCCCCTGCTCGTGCAAACATCCCAGCCTCCCACCCGCAACTTGGTCGCAAGACAGCTTAAGACCGTGACGGTAGGTACCAAATGGCACTTGGCAACGACTCCGACGCCGACCACGACAGCGACAACGACGACGACGACGACACCGCCGACAACGACTACGACGACACCGACAACGACAACGACGACGACGACAACGGCGACGACGACACCGACTACTACTACGACTACTACTACGAGTACTACTACTACTACTACTACTACTACTACTACTACTACTACTACTACTACTACTACTACTACTACTACTACTACTACTACTACTACTACTACTACTACTACTACTACTACTACTACTACTACTACTACTACTACTACTACTACTACTACTACTACTACGACTACTACGACGACTACTACTACTACTACTACTACTACTACTACTACTACTACTGCTACTACTACTACTACTACTACTAGTAGGACTAGGACAAGGACTAGGACTAGGACTAGGACTAGGACTAGGAGGACTCGGACTAGGACTAGGACTAGGACTAGGACTAACGACTACGACGACTACTACTACACTACTACTGCTACTGCTACTACTACTACTACTACTACTACTACTACTACTACTACTACTACTACTACTACTACTACTGCTACTACTACTACTACCACCACCACCACTACTACTACTACTACTACTACTACTACTGCTACTACTACTACTACTACTACTACTACTACTACTACTACTACTACTACTACTACTACTACTACTACTACTACTACTACTACTACTACTACTACTACTACTACTACTACTACTACTACTACTACTACTACTACTACTAGTACTACTACTACTACGACTACGACTACGACTACCACTACCACTACCACTACCACTACCACTACCACTACCACTACCACTACTACTCCTCCTACTATTTTTATTATTACTACTACTACTACTATTACTACTACGTTGGGTGATTCCCTGGTAATTTTTCTTGGAACCTGTGCGGACACCTTAAGGGTAACGATCACGTTTCTCGGTTCTTGCATGGACGACGCACCAACACGTTTAGTACGAGCGAAGTCTTCCGGCCACTGCTCATTTCCCCGGTCGAGCGGGGGATGTCCTATTTGACCGGTGTTGAGACCATCGAACCGAGGAATACTGCACTGCCCCCTCCCCCTCCCCCCCCTCCCTCCTTCTCCTCCTCCTCCTCCTTCTTCTCTTCCTCCTCCTGGGGGAATGGAGACGGAACCCTTGCCAGAGGAAGCTGGAGGCTCGGGACCTGAGGATGACAAGCCGATCGCGGGGAGGCTGGACTGCAAAATTCGCACCCTCTGCCCCCGCTGCGCGAGCACTCGCCGCTGACTGAGCTGGTCGATCCCTGAGAATACCACCAGGCCCAGTAGGGCGTAGGTGGTTTAGGCTTCTTCCCCTTCGGGGGGGGAGACCCATACCCTGCCCCCTACCCCCTCCCGCCAGGTCTGGACGGGGCGGGCGGCGACCGATTGGAAAATCCCAGATGGCCCAAGATGGATCCAGGAGGACCTCAGAGAACTCAAGATGACCTCCAAGATGGCCTCCAAGATATCTCATGATGGCTTCCAGCAAGCTCCAGGAGGTCCCAATATCGCTCCACGACGAGTCCTAGTGGCCTTGTGGTCTCGCCAGGACGCCCCCATGAGGCCCAACTCCTCCCAACACCTAAGGAGAACCAGTGATTCTGGCCTTTTCGCCCGTTCGCTACCGATGGCATTTCGAGGCCTCAAGACGGCTCCAAGAGGGCCCAAGATAGACCCAAGAGGGGCCCAAGAGGGCTTCAGGATGGCCCCAAGAGTGCCCAAGAGCGCCCCAAGAGAGCCCAAACAAACGATTTTCGAGGATCTCGAGGGGCGACGCAATCAAGGACCCCCGTTCTCTGATCGATGTCCCCGAAGAAAATCCCAAGAAGGCCAAGGCTCCCAAACCTTCGGATCCCAGCGCGAATTTCGTAGATCGGCGCTCGGGCTATGGCGGTGCCTCCAGCGCCGCCCCTGGCGTGCTCCGCGCGCCAGCGATGGGGTCCAGCGCCGATCCAAGAAGTCCTCGCGGAGCGTCGACAATTTATGTTGATGCCGATGTTCTGTTTCCACGCAAGGCCATGACGACCGATGGAGCTCGTGACTCGAGATTCGGAGCGCTCAGAACTTTCATTTCTCAACGCTTCGCACATCCCCACCGGCCCATCCAGGAAGGATGCCTCGGGGAGCTGTCCATATTGGGGGACCTGGCATCTCTCGGATGCTTCGGGGAACCTCAGTGACGTAGAGGCCTCTTGGATGCCTTTCGGAGTCGCTTTCTCTTCTTCGGTCGTCCTGCCCCTGTGGCAACAGCCTGCACTGTCAGCACTCAAGACATGCGGACGCACAGTCAACATTTGATCGTGAGCTCCTTGCCCTGACCTGCATGCGGAAAAGATCAAGTACACCTCGCCCACGTCCAGCCGTGCAACTTCTTGCACCGATCGGGATAGTTACGAGCCGCACTTGGCCCCAGGACAGCGTTCAGACCCAGAACACGACTAACTCGCCATCGCTCGGACGCCCGTTCCCCGTCAATGTTTCGATATCGTGCGCTTGCTCTTGTTCGTAAGCGGATCTACTATGCTCCTAGATGGCGCTCGCCGACAAATGCCAAGCCCTCTATGGCCCTGGCCCTGGATGCACCTCGATGGCCCTGGCTCTCGAACCTTCGGAGCCCCGCGCAGATTTCTTGTCCCTCTCCTCCTCGTCCTCCTCCTCCTCCATCCTCCCTCCTCCCTCCTCCCTCCTCCCTCCTTCCTCCTCCCTCCTCCCTCCTCTCTCCTCTCTCCTTCCTCCTCCCTCCTCCCTCCTCCCTCCTGCCTCCTCCCTCCTCCCTCCTGCCTCCTCTCTCTCCCCCTCCCTCTCCCCCTCCTCCTCCTCCTCCTCCTCCTCCTGCTCCTCCTCCTCCTCCTGCTCCTCCTCATCCTCCTCCTCCTGCTCCTCCTCCTCCTCCTCCTCTCTCTCTCTCTCTCGCACGCGCCACGCGAGCGTCCCGCTCGTGGTGTCCGCGGCGGGCGCGCGACCGCACGCCCGTCGCCAGCGCCGCCCCCCACCAGAAGGTGGGGGGGGCAAATGTGGGATCAGCCCCCCGCCAGCAGGTGGGCCCGTGGGGGGGGCCCAGTGGCCCGGCCCAAGAGCACCCACATATGCCGCTTTGATCCTCCTCCTCCTCCTCCTCCTCCTCCTCTTCCCCCTCCCCCTCCCCCTCCTCCTCTTCCCCCTCCCCCTCCCCCTCCCCCTCCTCCCCCCTCCTCCCTCCTCCTCGGAGGGCGAGACGATGGCCCTCGATGCTCCTCGATTGCCCGCGATGTCCCAGCGATGCCAAGCCAATAGATGACCCCGGCAGCCCACTGATGCCATGGACGTTCTGCCATTCTGTATGCTTCTGCCGGCCTCGGGCAGGCATCCGCGAGCCCGCCGCCGAGCCCGCCCTTCGATCTTCGATCCCTCCTCCTCCTCCTCCTCCTCCTCCTCGCCCTCGTGCCCCTCCTCCTCGCTCGTCGTCCTCCCCTCCTCCCCCCTGCTCCTTCTCCTCCTCCCTTCCTGGCCCTCCGCCCACTCCTCCTCCTGCTCCTCTTCCTCATTCTACTCGTCCCTTCTTCTTCTTCTCTCCTCCTCCTCGTCCACCTCCTCCTCCTTACCCCTCCTCCTCCTCTCCTCCTCCTCCTCCTCCTCTCCTCCTCCCTCCCTCCTCCTCCCTCCCTCCCTCCTCCTCCTCGTCCTCCTCGTCCTCCTCGTCCTCCTCGTCCTCCTCGTCCTCCTCGTCCTCCTCATCCTCCTCGTCCTCCTCGTCCTCCTCGTCCTCTCCCTCCTTCTCCCTCCCTTCTCCCTCCTTCTCCCTCCTTCTCCTCCTTCTCCCTCCTTCTTCCTCCTCCCTCCCTCTCCCTCCTTCTCCCTCCTTCTCCCTCCTTCTCTCTTCTCCTCCCTTCCCACCCCTTCCCTGTTCCTCCTGTTCCACCTGCCCCTCCTGCTGCTCCCCCCCTCCGTCCTCCTCGGAAGGCGAGACGATGTCTGGAGCGCCCCGAGACGAGAGAGCACACGCACAAAACCTGGGGCGCCAGCCTTCCTCTGGGGGCACCCCTTGCGAAACAAAACGCGACGTCGGAGGTCTGGGCCCTCTTTTGTCGGACCCCCGAGGAGAAGCCGCCGGCCTTCCGCCGAGGAGGGAGGCTACCAACTCCTTCGAACCCTCGAGTTCTTGGATCCTGAGGAGGAGGACGGAGGAGGAGGAGGAGGAGGAGGAGGAGGAGGAGGAGGAGGAGGAGGAGGAGGAGGAGGAGGAGGAGGAGGAGGAGGAGGAGGAGGAGGAGGAGGAGGAGGAGGAGGAGGAGGAGGAGGAGGAGGAGGAGGAGGAGGAGGAGAGGAGGAGGAGGAGGAGGAGGAGGAGGCGGGGAGGAGGAGGAGGAGGAGGAGGAGGAGGAGGAGGAGGCGGAGGAAGGAGGAGGAGAGGGGGAGGAGGAGGACGGAGAGGAGGAGGAGGAGGAGGAGGAGGAGGAGGAGGGAGGAGGAGGAGGAGAAGGCGGAGGAGGAGGAGGAGGAGGAGGAGGTCGAGGAGGAGGAGGGTGAAGAGGAGGAGGAGGAGGAGGAGGAGCGCACGTAGCATAGAAAGGGGGATATCCTCACTCCTCATCTACGCATGGCACGGGGAGGCTGACTGGTGGTAGCCCTCGTGGAACTCTGGCCCCCGTCGCCATTTTGGCTCCCCGTTGCCATTTTGGCTCAAGGCTCCCTCGTCCTGGTGCTCATGCCGCCCAGGATTGCGCCAAGAGCGGGCAACCTCTCGCGAGGATTTCTGGCACGTCGGGTGCCAGCGGACATTCTCCCACCACGCTTCCCTTTTCTCAGCAGCCATGGCGGCTCGTGGCCGTGCTTGCGCTCCTGCCAGTGACGAGGAGCCTGAGGACCCAGCCGCCAAGAGTCGAAGTGGCGATCGAGGGGCTCGACGTCATCCACGCGCTGGCGGGCGAGACAGCATGCAGGAGAACGACCCATGGAAGCAGCAAGGGACAGCTGCTGACGGACCTTCTGACGGCAGCACTTCGGCGACCTGTGCCAGCAGCAGGGGCTCAGGCAGCGGCGCTGCTGACTCCATCATCAACAAGAACATGGGCCAATTCCGTGGCCACATGGCAAAGTACATGGGGGCCACGTTCAACGATGCCGTGCAGTCGGTTCGAGAGGAGCTGGGCGCAATGGTGCGGTCACAACTTCAACCGCATGCGGGTAGACTCAACAGGCAGGAGGCCCAACTCAAAGTGGTGCGCGACAAGAACGAAGAACTCGGCAAGGAGCAGGAGGCGCTCAAGGCCTCGGTCAAGCAGCTACAGGAGACACTGGCGATTGCGGAGCAGCAGATCGCGTCGCCCATCGACACTGGCAGGCTCATGGAATGGCGCAGAATCGCAGACCCATCTGTGTTCATACTATCCAGTGACGCGGTGGTGGCGCCGAATGAGATGTTCAATGCCCTGGGCGAGTGGTTGCAGACGGCCAACGTTTCCAGGGGCCAAGTACAGCTGGTGGGGGACACCCCGCAGAAGAAGTTCATCCTGCAGTGCATCGGTGGCGCGGCTGGTGTCGCCAGAGCCAATGCGTTGCAGACTGCGCTCAAGCACGCCGACAACCAGGGCTGGCGCTCGTTTGAGGTGCTGGCAATCAGCGGAAATCGCTTGCCATTGTATGTCAGTCCAGACGAGAACGCGAAGGACATTCGGAGAGAGGTGCAGACGACGAAGCTGTTGGGATTGGTGCGGGCAGCTGCGGCGGCTTCATCAGTGGCTAGTACGCATACTTCGGAGTGCTAGGCCAGGCGACCAAAAGGACTGGTCTACATTGGCCAGACAGCGATCGTTGCTGTGCAAGTCCAGTGCCCTGATGAACCTACGGAGCTGGCATGGGGCACGCAAGCGGCAGTCCGTCTCGGCATCGACTGGCAGGCTGTGGGCAACGAGTTCAAGAATTTATGAAAGGAGATTGACACATCGAATTGAAAGTGTTCCTAGCCGGCGATTCGCGCTCTGGGAGCTGCAAGCGGCCTCGCAGCACGTGGGCATCGTATGCTGGAATGCGCATGGTCTACTCTTAAGGCGTGATCCTACGCGGCGAAGAAGGAAGATGGCTCTCGTAGTGGGCCTACTACGCAAGCGCAACGTCGTCATTATCCAGGAGGTCCACGGGTTCGAGATCGCCCTGACCAATTACCTCAACCAGTGCAATGTGAATTACAAGGTCCATTTCTCAGGCACGGACCGCCCGAGCGCGGGTGGAGTGGCCATCCTGATTCCTTGGTATGATGCAAACACGATTGCAGCTGCGGGGCCTTCTGGTCTTCCCCGCCTTCGGCACCGCGTCCTGCAAGCAGGCAGGGGAGTCCTAACCAGCATTGAGAACCCTGTGACAAAGGGCGAGTTTCGGATCATGAACATTACAACTATGACATTTCTGAGGAAGGGCGAGGACATATCAAGCGTGTATGGAAGGAGTGCGTCGCCTGGTCGAAGCGGGGCCCGGTGACGCGCGCGTTCATTGTTGGTGGGGGTTTCAATATGTCAGATGTACGGACAGAGTCCGTGCTGCACCCGCAGCCTCGGCAGGCGAGGAGATCAGATGCTGGGCGGGCCAACCAGTCGGAGCCCGTCTGGCGCGAGCTCTTCAACGATGCGGCGATGCTGGAAATCTGTTCACCCATCCCGACACACTATACGGCAATTAGTAATACCCTGCGGACCATTGACCGCTTCTACGTCTCGATGGAATCGGCATTTGCTGTTGAGACTGAGATGGGCGCGGAGGTGATCCAGGATGCGTTCACCCTGGGTGCCAAACAGTTGAGCGACCACGCTATCATCAAACTACGTATGGCTACGAGGCGCCAGACAGCATCGTCGCACCAACGTATCCCATCGTTCATTTTCAAGAGTGAGGAGTGCCGAGCGGCTCTTGAGAGGTGCACCGATGGCGGCAACTACGAGATGTTGGAACCATGCCGCCAGCGGGAGATCATCGAGCAGCTCCTGACGGCGACTGCGGAGACTGCTCGGAATGAGTTACTGGCCAAGGAGATGAATGGTGGGGGTGACCTCTCCAGGCGGGCGACCTTGTTGGCCTATGGGGCTGTCGCTCGCGCGGTCTGGCGTCAAGACGTGCGCCTGGCCTAGACGCTGATCAGCCGCGCGATTGCCGGCGAGAAGGAGCTGCAGATAGAGGGGCGAATGGTGGCGTTGCGACAGCCTGACTCGTTCCACACACAATGAAGGAGGCCCAGACTGCTCCTCTTGATCGGGGGGCCGCTGCGTTGGAGCGCCAGAGAGCTGGTCGAGCATCCAAGCGCAGAGCCGCGGTGAAGATGCAGCGCGCGCTCCTGTGAAACAACGCCAGGAGGATGCTAATGCTGTCTGGCGTTCGGCACAGCGCCAGCGGGGAGGCCGCGGTGGCGAGGGGCCCCAGTGAAATGGCGCAAGCGCTGAAGAGCCACTGGGAACCAACATTCACGGCCTCGCATGTAAGGGAGGAGTTGATCGGCCCCTTCCTGGACCGCGCCCGAGATCGACAACTCCTCGCTGCAGATCCCCACGGTGGAGAACCTGCGCTTTGTCTTCAAGGGGGCGGAGGGCCAGGCGCCTGGCCCTGACCGCCTACCTGCACGCGCGCGGCGAGGCCACCCGGCTCTGACCATGGTCTTGCACGGAGTCGGCGGCCGCCGCCTGAGCACTTCTACGATTGCTTGCTGGTGTCCCTCCCCAAGGGCGACGAGCCCTCGGATCTCGTGGACTGCGCGAGGTCTCCTGAGTGCACCAGGCCCCTTGCCCTGAAACGTTCAGATAGAAAAGGAGTAGCCTCTGCGGTCAACTTATGCCTAGCTGGCATCGTGGCTAGAAATACCCACGGGGCCCAGAAAGGAGAAAGTTCGGTGAGCACATTGTTGCTCTCGATGCCGAGTGTCGGCGGGGGGGGGGGGGGGGGCTTCTTCCAGCGGCGAACGATAGGCTCCCAGGTTTCTTTAGCTTCGACGTGCGTGCTGCCTTCCGAGCATGTCTCAACTCTTCCTCCGTCGCACGGTTGAGCGCTTTCGGCCCCCTCCTTCCTGCTATCGCATGCTCGACGGGTTGTCGCGCGGCACTCTCGGCCTCGCTCGAGTGCGCGAGAATGTTGAGCCCCCTTTTTCCATGTCGTCTGGGGTCCCCCAAGGGTGTCCGTTGTCGGGGAGCCTGTGGGCGCTTGGTTTCGATCCCTGGGTGCGGTGTCTGGCCAGTGCGTTTCCTTCGGAACAAGTGGGGGCCCTTGGGGCGTGCGCAGACGATGTGGGCGCGGTTGCTATGACCATCCGGAGTGCGCAAAGCATGCACCTTACTTTCGAGCAAGCCGAGCAGCTTGCTTCGCTTCGACTGCAATCCAGCAGGTGCTGCTTTGTCCCATTGTGGGCACCGTGTGATGAGCAGACGATCCTTCGTGCGAAGGAAGCGCTCGCCGCGGCAGCTCCTGGGTGGGAAGATTTCAAAATCGTGGGTGCTGCCAAGTACCTCGGGGTCTGGATGGGTCCTGAGGCCGACCTTCAGACCCAATGGCAAAGTCCTGGGCAGAAGTGGTGGTCTAGGTGCAGAGAGATTGCACTATCTCGGGCGCCATCTGAAGCTTCCTGTCGTCTCTACCTCATGGTTGTTCCCCCGTGCCTCTCTTTTGTTGCCCAATTTGTTCCTCTCGACCCTCGCATCCTAGCCAAGGAAAGCTTGGCGCTGCACGAGCTGCTTCGAATGCCACCGAATTCGTTTCGACTCCACGATTTGCTCAGTCTCGGACGGTGGATGCGATCGGCTGCGCCTCTGCCTGCTGAGCTACTGTGTATTGTTAGCGCGTGGCGCGCATGCCACTTCACGTTCGGAGGATGGAGGGATGTCGGCGAGCGGCTGAGGACGGCGGCGGAGGAGTTCGGAACCATTGTGAATTTTGTGCGTCAAGAGTGGCCGCACTGGTTTTGGAGGATAAGGGCTTCGATAACCCAGTTCTTCATGGCTCTTGAGGAGCCGCTGCGTGAGTTTCCGAATGCACTCACGGCGAGGACGAAACTGTCCCTCGTCACGATGTCGAAGATTCCCCGATCTGCTCTCCGTCGGGCCATCGAGGCCGCTGAGGAGCCAGCGCCGGCTTCCGACAGTGGCGACGGAGAGAGGCGGCGGACAAAATGCTGGCCTGAGCAGACGGACTCGCTTCCTCCGCTCCCTCTGCGATGATCTTTTCCCTGACTCGATTCCCTCTCTCCTCTCCCGTCGGCTGCCGAAGTGGTTGTTTGATCTGCCTCTCCCTGACCCTGCGGAACTTGCCAGTCGATGGTCGGCTCTTAAGTATGTCCTGTCCGCCCTTCTCCCCTCGCCCGTATGGCCTCACCTCAAAACCCTCGCGGGAGCGTGGATCACTTCTGCGCGGGTTGGAATCCTTTCGCCCAAGGGGTGTCGATTTGGATGCGCCGAAGAGGTCCTTGGGATCGAAGTCTGTGCCCCTGATTCGATCGGACATTACCTCAGCTGCTCTCGCCTCGCTCATCTCTGTGCCCTCCCTAGAGCGGTGATCCCACAAGACCCGTTGATCCGCCTAGGGTTAGGCTCTCCTTCAGCATATAATGTAACTGGCGAGTATGATTACATCGATCTGTGTCGGTGCAATTACCTCACTTGCTTAGCGTTCCATGTCTATCACACATTAAGGTGTGAGTTATGTCTGAAGCCGCACCTCCAAGGCAACTACACCGAGTCTTTCTGTGCCAGGCATTCAACGCTTGTGGGCCAGAGGAGGAGGAGGAGGAGGAGGAGGAGGAGGAGGAGGAGAAGGAGGAGGAGGAGGAGGGGGAGGAGGAGGAGGAGGAGGAGGAGGAGGAGGAGGAGGAGGAGGAGGAGGAGGAAGAGGAGCGCCCCAGACGAGCGAAAGAGACGCCGGTGTTCGAGGAACAACAGCTGCATACACACGAATTCGCAACTCCGCGGGGACTTCTTGGATCGGCGCTGGGCCCCTCTGGCGGCGCTTCCGGCGCCGCCCCTGGCGCGCTCCGCGTGCCGGAGAGGGGGGTCCAGCGCGGATCCAAGACATCCGCGCGGAGCTTCTAACATTGATGTTTATGTATGTTTTGTTCATGTAACGTTGGTTGCGAATGTCCGGCGTGCCAGGATGCGAGTGCGGCTGGATAGGCTGTATTTTTGATGGCATTGACGTCCACAGGAGAGCTCCAGAGAAGCTGCGGGAGCACGTCGATCGCGCAAGGGTGCATGCAGCCTGTGGGAGCACTGGACGTCCTGGCACTCGGCGGACAGAGGAAAAGGGCTGCTAAGACGACCCACAACTCTGAGTAGCATTACGGTCACTGTGATAACGATACGCACCATCATGGCTATAGATATTCTGGTAACTGCTGAGAGCGGTGTACCACGGTCTCCTTGGGCACTGGTGAGTCGGCGTAGGCGGACGAGGAGAAAGAGGCGGGGGAGACGACACCACGCAAACCCGAATTGCGCACGCTATTCGAGCATCCCCAGCTCGCCTGCTCTCAAGGCTGGCGTTCCCATGCGGGGGGTGGGCGGAGCGGACGGTCCTCCTCATCCTCAGCCCTCATGATTATCCTCCTCCTCCTTCTCCTCCTCCTGCTCCTCTTAGTCCTACTCCTCCTCTTGGTCCTGCTCCTGCTCCACAGGGTCGGGAGGGGGTGATAGCTGATGTTAGAGAAGGGCGGCTGCTGCCTGTCAAGGCGAGCCGCGCCGTTCGCTCCCTGGAGCGCTGTCGGCACAGCGAACCAGTAGGGTCAAGATGCCACGGGGGGCGGAGGGGCATGCCATATCGCTTGTGCGAGCACGGGCTAGGAAAAACTCACTCTAGTAGCCTGGGCCAGTCTCTCTGGCAACTTGCAGACAAAGCTCGTTGCCAGACTTGATGCGCGTACCCCCCTTTCGTGTGAAGGGGTTTACAAATTGGTCCAGCCCCGTATGGGCTGGCTTAATAAACGCTGGCCGCAAACGAGAGTGCAGCTCCTCTGCATGATCAGGACCGCTGCGTGACTTATGCTCATTCACCGTACATCTTGTCGATGACAGTCTTGTGGATGTCACACGTCACCATGCGCTTGAGCTTCAGTGTCGGCGTCAACTCGCCACCTTGGCATGAGAAGTCATGGTCCAGAATCGCGAACTTCTGGATACGAGACGCCTGCGAGGGGCACACCACCGAGTTCTCGTTGGTCCCTTGAATCGCCTTCTCGATTGCTGCACGGTACTCTGCCGAGGCCTTCGCGCCAGAAACAGTCGTGACGCCGGCCACGAGGCTCGCTGCGGGACCGTCGAGCTCATCGCCACCTGGCTGCTCGCCAGTCGCCCCCTTCGCCTTCAGCGTCACGAGGCATGTGTTGAACTTCCTCTTATCGCCGACCATCATGACGTTGGAGATGGCCGTGCAACGCTTCTTGATTTCATCTTCGATCGGTGCAGGCGCGATGTTTTCGCCACCCGCACCGATAATTAGCTCCTTGTATCGCCCAGTGATGCGGATCATACCGTTGGTGTCCATACAGCCCATGTCACCGCTGTGCAGCCAGCCGTCGTCGTCGATCGCCTCGCGCGTCTTCTGCTCGAGTTCTGCAACATGTTCTTCTCCCATGTCGGGGTTCGCAAAGTAACCCAACATGATGTGACGCCCACGGAAACAGATCTCGCCCTGCTCCGCGCCCGTCGGCTGGAGAAAGTCTTGAGCCCGCGGGCACTCCTTCTTCGCGCCCGTATCGGGGTCTACGTGGAACACTTTCACCTCGACCCCTGGCTGCGCGAAACCACACGACCCCCAGACGTACCGGTCTGGGTGAGAGAGAGTCGTGACGCCCGTCGACTCGCTCATGCCGTAGAGTTCGTTCAGCCGGATGTCGAGCGAGCCAAAATATTCCAAGGTCTCGAGCCTGATGGGAGCTGCACCGACCGCGGCCATTTTGCAAGCGTCCAGGCCCACCATCGCCTTCACTCTCGACAAGACGAGCGCCTCGGCCAGGCCGAACCATGTGGACGTCCGTCCGCTCCTGCCAAGCTGCCAGTTCCGGGACGTCTCGAGGCCCTGACGTTTCGCCCACGACGAAACTGTGGACTTACGCCAGCAACAGAATCCGCCACCGTGCGCCCTGGCACGTTGGGGCGTGCTAGAACTTGATCGGACAAGAACGGGAAACGCCGTTTTTGTCCATTGGGCTCGTAGTGGGAGAAGAAGAAAAGGATGATGGCGACCACAAGGCGGCGGATGTCGAGGATGACATCGCGGATGACGGGGAAGGCCGCGAGAGGAGCAGAAGGACAACGAGTAGGAAGACACGCGCGAAGATGAGGAGGAAGAGATGGAGGAGAGCGATTGCGAGGAGGAACGAAGCGGAGCAGGAGGAGGATGAGGAGGAGGAGGAGGACGACGACGAAGAAGGACGGTAAGGAGCCCGACGAAAAGGACGTCGAAGAAGAGAGGGGTCTTCGTGACCTTTTGAGGCTACCCTGGGGGCTGTTGGGGCCGTCGGGGCTACCTTGGGGCATCCTGGAGGCCGCTTAGAGTCCTGTCGGGGTTCTCTTGGGGGCTCCTGAAACCTTCTTGGGCTGTCTGGGCATGTCTTAGGGTTCTGTGGGGCTCTCTCAAGCCACCTTGGCGCCATCTTGGGCTGTCCATGTCGGCCCCAAGAGGCCCCCCAAAAGGCCACGAGGGCCCCAAAAGAGCCCCAAGACGGTCCAAGAGGGCCCCAAGGCGGCCCAATACGGCCCAAGAGGCCCCAAAGGACCCCCAAGGCTGCCCTTAGGAACCCACGACAGCACCAAGACAGCCCAAAGAAAATTCATGAGAGCTCGTCGAGAAGTAAAGACGAAACGTGTCACGTGTGACGGTTCTCCTCCACCTGCTCCTCCTCCTCCTCCTCCTCCTCCTCCTCCTACTCCTCCTTACGATCACAATCACTATCAACATCGTCACCACCGTCCTTGTCCTCGTCTTCGTCATCATTACCACCATCATCATCAACATTATCATCACGATCATCATCATCATCATCATCATCATCATCATCATCATCATCATCATCGTAATCGTCGTCATCATCATCACCCTATCGTCATCACCATCACCAATTTTATAACAATCGCCATCACCATCACCATAATCATCAGCATCAACATCAACATCATCACCATCACCATCCCCACCATCACTATCATCATCATCATCATCAGCATTATCATCATAAGCATCATCATCGCCATCCTCATCCTCATCCTCATCCTCCTCATCATCATCATCATCATCACCATCGTCGCCGTCGTGAACAACGTCTTGAAGCCCTTCCCTCGCTTCATCGTCCTACTCCGCTCCATGGGTGAATCACGGCAATGCAAGATGAGCTAGAAACGGCGGAGGTGTCACATGTGACATCTGTCGGCGTTGCCCGAGCGGTCGCTGCAGAGAGCCCTGGTACAGGTCAAGAAAACCCAAAGTCCAACGATGTGTCACATGTGACGGCTTTCTGGGGTTGCTCCAACCGTCGCCGCAATGAATGCATCCATCACCGCTCGAAGTTCCACACGTTAGGGCCTCCCGTCTCCTTCGCGCAACGTCCACCGAGAATGCTGTGCTGGCATGGTGGCTGGACTTGCCGCAAGCAACCTGATATCGGCATCCGTGCCTTGATGCCCTCTAGCGCGGCAATCGACCTGGCGACGGCCTGCAGGCCCTCGCCGAACTTCTCCCACACGCGCGGCACGCCCACGAAAATCGTCGGCCGCGCGAACGTGAGACGGTTCTTCAACGTCCCCTCCTTGAGGTCGTACGGCCGCGAGAAATACACCGTGACATACCCGTTGGTGAGGGCGGTGACGGAGACCGGGAACACGACGTCGATCATGAAGCCAGCGATGTGTGAGAGCGGGAGGAAAGAGAGAACGCGCTCTGCGTCGTACTCCACGCCGACCTGGTTCTTGAGAACCTGTCGTAGGGCTTGCCCCTGGAAGGCAAGATTGTCGTGCGAGAGCATCACGGCCTTCGGCATGCCCGTGGTCCCGCTCGTGTAGACAAGGACGGCGCACTGGCCAGGGCGGATATCATTGCGGCGCTGTTGCAACTCTGGCTCCACTTTGTCCCTGCCCATGTCCATCATCTCGTTCCACGACAGCACCGGGACGTCGAAGCCTGACACGTCGACGGGTGATGGGGCCGCCGCATAAAGCACAAAGGCCCGGAGGTTCGGCAACTCGCCCATGCGCCCCTTGAATCGCGCGAGCTTGGTGGCGTCCTCGACGATTGCCACGGTGGCGCCAGAGTGCCTCGACTTGTACACAGCCTGCTCTATCGTGTCCGTCGGATAAATCCCCGCCGTTTTGCCCCCGGCGTACATCGCAGCAAGGCTGGCAATGTTCCACTGCGGCGAGTTAAAGCCGAATACCACCACGGACCCGTACTCTGGCATACCCAAATGAATGAAAGCGCGCGCCGCCGTTCTCACGTCGTCCACGTACTCTTTCCAGGTCCAGCGCGTCCACTCGCAGAGAGGTCGGCTGTGGGTCCCATCGATCTTCTCCTGAGGCTTTCCTGGAGGGCACGGAGGGACGGGCCACTCGTAGGCGAGTGCGAGCTCCTCATTACATCGAGCGGCTGCCATGTCCAACAACTCTGGCATGGTCCTGGCTGGCGTCAACTCGCTCCCAAACCCCGTCGGTGCATATGAGACCTCCAAAGGCTCGTCAGCCTTGGTCGTGCGTTCCCGCTTGTACGACCCATCTGGCCAACTCTCGGACTCGAGCTCACGTATCTCTTTGTTCACAGGGTAGCCACCTGGAAAGATTTTGCGAAGCAGAAACACAAGCCAGAGCGCATGGATTGCGTAAAGAAGACTGCACATTGCGGACATCTTGAAAACATCAAGGTAGATGAGTTCGTTGTAGCGACAACAGCCACCGGTCGCTGCCTGTCCCGCCCCCCCGGGCAAAAATCCTGGGACAGTCACTTCGTTCAACCCGTCGCCAACCGATATCCGCCCGTCCCCAGCCCACGTGTACAGGTACCGATCCAAGCACTCGGCGGCCCCGAGCTTGCAGTGCGCAGGGTCGAGAAGCTCCATGCATACGCTTGCGAACTGGCACGCCTCCTTCTCCGCGTTGAAGCCGAGCTGGGCCATCACGAGACCGAGCGTAAAACTCTGGACGCCAGTTTCGAACGAGATGGTAATCTTGTCGCGGAGCGATCCCTTGGAAATTGTCGCGAAGAGCCAGCCGAACATGTAGCCCGCTGGCTGCATCGTCAAGCCTGGTATCCAGACCCCATAGGAGGAGCCGAGCATGTGTGGGTACTTCCTGAGCCCAAGTATGACGGAGAGCGCAAGGAAGAATAGCCCGAATAAGGATGATATTTTGGAGGTCCACCAGATCGTTTCGGCCCCTGCTTTGGCCTTCACGAACATCCCTACACCGACGAAGAAGATCGTAACCACCAACGGAACTACGAGGTCCCTGTACGGGACCTCAGGCTTGGCCGGCATGTCGTCGAACCGGAGGTCGTAGTATATGTAGAGCAGCAGTGGCATCATGCCAAGGGCCACTACGTTCGAGAAGAGCGACATCAAGATGGAGAGCGATACGTTGCCCTTGCAGAACCAAGTGAAGAGGTTCGATGTGTTCCCGCCAGGCAGACAGCCCACTATCATCATCCCGAGCACCGCCGCCTCGTAACTGTAGTACGCGTCGTTCGTCATGTCGTCCTTGAAAATGAGCGTTAGCACAAACGCGTACAATGGCATAGTCACGAACTGGCTCATGATGCCACAAACGAATGCGCGTTTGGAATGAGCAACCACGGTGCGGAAACTCTCCAATGTACAGTCTGTGCCCACACATACACCAACGGCGGCCACGAAAATAATGCCGCCGATCGTCTCGAAACCAATCGACGTGCTGGGGTCCAGATCACAGTTGGAAGGGCAATAACTCTCCTCCAGCTCCGCCTGGTTCGCAACCATGTCCGCGACCGTCGCGGTGAGGTTGCCGAGCGCCATGTCTCGCCCGTGAGGCCTTTGGGCGTGTTCAAGCCGACGTGCCTTGAGGCAACACTGCCTGAACCCAAATCGGAGGCGGCCGGGGGGTCTGAACTGGACAGCCCTCGTGTGAAAATCTGTCAAGACAGGGCGGGCAAAAGCAAATCCGCTCGCAATCGGTCCCTGGACTCCTCTTCCATCTGGTGCAGTTTCCACCCCAGATTCGTTGTTGACGGTCCCAGGGCCCGAGACTGGCCCCTGGAGGCCGAAAGAGGCAGAAGCAGCCATTTTTTGAACCCAAGACCTCGAGCATGCTCCCCCCCCCCTCCCTGCTCGCCGGAACAAGTGCTGGGCCTCCTCCTCCTCCTCCTCCTCCTCTTTCCTCGATCCTCCTCCTCCTCCTCCTCCTCGTTCGCTTCCTCCCTCTCCCGCACTTCGTCCGTCCTCCCCCCTCCCTCCAGGTCCACCGTTCAAGTCTCGAGTGGCCCGCCCTCCGCACCCAGCGACCCCCAGTCGACTCCATGCTGAGAGCACTCAGGCCAACATGCCCTCAGGCAGCACGGCCGGAGCCCAAACGCCTGTGAACCACCGAGAGGGCATCGAAGAAGGAACTGCTTGGTGCCGGGGCCCGGAGTCTCGCGGCCCATGGGCGGCCTGCCGCGGGACAGATCGCGCCCCGCGTGCAGCAAACACATGCGATGACACATATATTCTAGCAGGCAATTTTGAGGACCGTGTCGCGATGCTTGAACTCGCTCGTCAGTTCAGACAACTTGGCAGCTCCACACTCAGCCCTGCTCCTTAGCGCCTTCTGCCACGCCCCTGAAGCGAGGTCCTTTCTGTGGGTATATAGGCCCGCCCCCCGACGGATTACGAACGGAGCTCCCGCGGTCGCTCTGAGGATAATATCTCTTGCTGCAGGAACTCTTGGGGAACATGATTCGTCTATATTTACGGGTCCTAGGGTGCTCCAGAGGTACTGTGGACCCTCAAGGGTCATTGGGGGATGAATAACTTCAGTGGGCACGTGCTGGCAGGCGGGCTTCTTATTCGACGTGCCTTCTGTTCCTCAGTCAGGCAGGCCCTCAAGGTGAAACTCCTTGCCCAATACCTGGGCCCCGCCGCCAAGGAGCGGAGGCTAAGCAGAGGAACCTCGGGCAAAACAGGCGGGAGACTCATCGCAAAGCAGCCGCGCCTTGGATCCAGAAGTCTACAGGACACGACAACGCCAATATTGCAACAAATTCGCAAAGGGACGCATCGGGCACCTCTAAGACCCGGCGGTTCTGGAGGATGTCTCAGGCGCTGCGGCCGCTCCAGAGCTTTCTGCAACGCTCTGAGAGCGACCGGGGCTGCTCTGGAGCGCGACTTACCCCGGAGGGGGCCATCCGTGTGCATGCAGCGACGACGGCAGCGGACCCAGGCATGCGGCGGCTCCATGTTTTTGAAGCACGGGCCCCAGGCCCTCGCCGCGAGCCGCTCTCCGACGGCACCCCATTGGCCCTGCGCAAGAGTGGCCCTGGGTCAGAGAAACCTGGTGCGCGGCTTTTGGAAGGTCCGCGGGGGGACCAGCGCACGAGCGCGCACGACGCTGTACTATCGCATCGCGCTCGGCGATCCGGGGGCCCCAGCGGGCCCTTCCCAAAGGTCACTCCGGCGAAGGGTCACCCTTACGCGTGCTCGACCCCAGGGCCCGAGAGACCGGCCCCGCGGCGCCGCACAGAGGGGCGAACATGCGGCCGCCCTGATCCTGCGGAGCCGCCAGCTGCCCGGGGAGGCCGCTCGCACGGCAGCAGTGACGACGGCGGACTCTGACACCCGACGGAGTGCCTTGTTTCCACTCCGCGGCCCCGCTTTCCCGAGGGTGGTCTTTCATCCCGGACATGCTCTCTTCTGATGGCTCCGGGGCCCGAACATGAGCCCCAGAGTCCGAGATCGAGGAAGAGCGCCAAGGAGCAGCAAAACACGTACACGTCGGTCGGAAGAAGTAGGTAAAACATGAAGTAGGAAGGCAGATCGAGTAAGTTGTGCCCAACAGAGCACAGAAGAAGCATACCGATTATTGAAGCAGGAATGCGCTTGAGGTAGATTGGGTTCTGGGTATCCAAAAGTCCACAAGTACCTACTTGCAACGGCCGACGGGTCTCGTCGGAGATTTGGGGAGGCGGAGGCAGCCGCAGCGCCGGCGGGCAGGGTGCTTTTCTGATGGCTCTTCCGATGGATCCACGGCCCGGACATGAGCCCTGGAATCCGAGATCAAGGAAGAGCGCCGGGGAGCAGCAAAACACGTATCGTCGGAGATCGGAGGAGGAGGAGGAGGAGGAAACACTTCCATGCCATCAGGAAACAGGAAACAGGAGGAGGACGAGGAAGAGGAAGAGGAAGAGGATGAGGAAGAGTAGTAGGAGTAGCAGGAGCAGTATAAGTAGTCGTAGTAATGGTAGCAGACGTAGTAGTAGTAGTAGTAGTAGTAGTAGTAGTAGTAGTAGTAGTAGTAGTAGTAGTAGTAGTAGTAGTAGTAGTAGTAGTAGTAGTGGTAGTAGTGGCAGCAGCAGCAGCAGCAGCAGCAGCAGCAGCAGCAGCAGTAGTAGGAGTAGTAGTAGTAGTAGTAGTAGTAGTAGTAGTAGTAGTAGTAGTAGTCGTAGTAGTAGTAGTAGTAGTAGTAGTAGTAGTAGTAGTAGTAGTAGTAGTGGTAGTAGTAGTAGTAGTAGCAGTAGTAGTAGTAGTAGTAGTAATAGTAGGGGTAGTCAGGGGGCCGAATTGCTGCTTCTGCTGGTACCAACGCACCACGGAACGCCTTCGCCGGCGCACGGGGAGGCGCAAGGAGATGCGCCCTATGCGCCCTCGCTCCGGCATCCCCGAGGAGGATGAGGATGAGGATGAGGATGATAATGAGGGTTAGGAGGATGAGGAGGAGGAGGAGAAAGAGGAGGAGGAGGATCCTCCGCTTCCTCCCCGAGGAGAATGAGGAGGCGAGTGATGACTCCTTGCACATCTTGTCTGTGAGACTGTGATGCAACCGTTCGAATCATGAAACTAGTAGGTGTGTTGCCGGATCCGGAATCTGGCGGGTGGCGTCGCCTCCTGTGGCCTCCCGTGGCCTCCCGTTGCTGGCCCTATCCCAATCCCTATCTCTCTACCGCTATCCTATTGCTTTTCCTTTATCAGAATGAGGGGGCCGAACGGTCATTCACTGTCCCTGGGTGCGTGGCTGAAGTGAGGTTCTGCTATGCGGATTGTTGTTGTCGTTGTTGTCGTTGCCGTTGTTGCTGGTGTTGTTGTTGTGATTGTTGTTGGTGTTGTTGCTGCTGTTGTTGAGCACTCATTTCTAAAGAACAAATCTTGTTGATATACTAAAACGGCTCCGAACGGTTTAGCCTCGACGCCGGCTACATTCTCTCTGAAGACGAGGCTCCAGCGGGAGCGTTGGCTTGAATGTAAATGTGGACCCTTGGAGGCCCGTCTACAACGACAACGGTTTTCCGCTCGATACTTCCTCACAATTTGCCCGGAAACACCCTGGCCAGGGAGGCCCCCGAAGTCAGGAACGGCGCTCCGGCTCGAGACTTCATCGCAATTCAATCAAATTGGCGGAAGCCCAGCCACGACGACAAGTGCTCCTCCTTGACACTTCCTCACGATTTACTCCGGGAGCCCCTGGCCGGGAAGGCCCCCGAACTCAAGAACGGCGCTATCGCTCGAGACTTTCTCGTAATTCAGGCAAGTTGGTGGAAGCCTGGACACGGCGACAAAGGTTCCCTTTCGGTATTTCTCCATATGTACTCCGAGAGCCCCTGGCCGGAGAGTCCCCCGAACTCAGGAACGGCGCTCTCGCTCGAGAGTTCCTCGCACTTCAGTCACTGGCCGACACGGAAAATATTTCCCCCGAAAGGGGGTGCAATCGAAGACGAAGTGGGCGGGTATCGAAGGTTGGGGTGTACATAGTTCAGGGCACGCGTGCAAGTAACAGCAATGTTGAAATGACTGTTGTTGAATTATATACACATGTCTATACATATATATATATATATATACTAGAACCACGCGCGCGCTGCGCGCGCGCTTTGGTTCTAGCAAGATGCGGCGACGGTCTAGGGTTCGCAGCATCGGAGAGCAGAAAGACTTCTATCAATCATGATCAATCAGCAAACCGCACCATCCCTCTATGCCCCCACGGATGCACGCCATGAGCTCCAGTCGACCTTAATCCTGCATTCTCCTCTCAGCAAACCCTCTCAATCCCTTTCCTTTCCACACCCTTTTTGGCGGACCAATGGAATCACATTCCACGCGGCAGAGGAGCTGTTGCGGGCGCGGTGGACGAATTCCACTCGGCATGCAACGCGAAAAAGTATGTTCGTTGTCGACGCGGTGGACGTGTTCCACTCGGCGTGCAACCATGAAACATACAGACGGCCGCAGGTCGAAATAGCATTCCGCATGATCCCACTTCAGCTGCCTATATACCCTTTGTTTCATTCCCAGGGGGGCGCCTCGAGAAAACAACTCACACACGTACAGCAGCAGCTCGTGTGTCCACTGGGGGGAGGAGGGGGGGCGGGCCCCAGTGCTTAATCAACCCGGTTGAAGCAACCGCTTTAAGCAGCCAAGATCTGGTCTTTGGGGAGGAGGGAGCGGGGGCCCGCGCCGATCGGCGAAACAAGACATAAGAAACAGCTACGTACCTCTCAAGACGTCTCAATGGGCCCGATTTCGGCACACCCCTCACGCACTCTACGCCTATCCAAGGCCTAGACGACCCAGAGCGTCCAAGGCCCCGCGACGAAAATCTTTACAACGATGGGCTGTCGTGAAGGGTTCTATGGTGCGCCCACCTTCGTCGTGCAACCACCGCGCAAAATTTGCCAACGCTGGGCCACCCTGAATGTTTGAACGGTACGCGCCAAAAAAAATCGACAACGAAATGATCGATCCGACGGTCTTCCCAGTACCGCGGCGACTGCCGGGACTGATCCGAGTATTCGCTTCCTTCGTGGCGGCCCTGAAAAAAAGTACACCCACCTCAAAAAGCCAACGTCTCGCGTGAGATATCCCCGAATGCTGACCGCAAGTGGGCAAATGTCCCACCCCGTGGTCGCTCCCCATTGTGGCGCCCAACAACGTTTGTTGCGACATCGCGAACACCACGCGGCCCTGAAAAAGACGCGCCTACATCCGTGAAACAAGCGAACCGCTGGAGACATCCCCACAATCTGGGCACGAACCGGTAAGTGTCCTAATTATCCCCTGGCGGCACCCCCTTGTGTTGCCCAAGTGCGAGGCCTGTCACATCGCGATAATTCTGATCGTGATATGGAAAAGGAGGGAGGAGGAGGAGGAGGAGAGTGAGTAGACGGAGGCGCGACACGGATAACAAGAATTCACGACGCAAAACACGGAAATAAACGCCGCAACAGATTCCACGAGACGTGCAACTGCCTGCACAATGATCCGTTATCACCGTCGCACCCTTGATCCGCACGCGTTCGACGGAAACTGGCGGCAATCAAACTGGCCCAATCTGCCAGGGCATCGCTCGTGGGGGGAGGGCCTCCTCGCCTCGGGCTGCTCTCCCGCAGCCGCGCCCCGCCGTCGACGGCGAGCGCGCGCCTTGTGGGTGCCCTGACCGTCCCGGGCGGCCGCCGCAGGCCCGAACGTGCGTTTGATTCGCCCATGTCGTCCAGCCCGCCCATCTGAACCAAGAAAGCCGGTTTCTGCTGAGACATCCTCACGATTCGCTCTTAAACTTAAGCTGGCCACGGCGTGCAGGTGACGCTGGCGGTGTGCTGCCCGCGCCGAGGCGAGAGCGCCGTTTGGACGGACTTTCGGCCATTGTACGGTTCGGCCCGCATAGTACGCTATGTTATCAATGCGAGGCTAAGCTATGCGGTGTGATGCGATGCGATACTATGCTGTGCGATGCGATGCGATGCTATGCTATGCTACGCCATACTGTGCCATGCGATGATCTGCTAGTATATGCGACGCGATGCGATGCGATGCTATGACATGCTATGCGATGCTATGCTATGCTATGCTATGCTACGCGATGCTCGTCTATGCTGTGTTGTGCGATGCTATGCGATGCTATGCTATGCTCTGCTGCGCGATGCAATGCTATGTTGTAGCTCCAGTTGGTTCCCCTTCCTCACCCCCACCACCACACGCACAACCTCTTTATCACCCGAAGGGTGGTCGTACATGTAGGTATACACTGGCAGGATCTCGCGGCCAGAGATACAACCGCCTCGCGCACACTTGCCTGGAGCGGGGAGGGATGGGGAGGAATCTGGGAGGAGCGGGGAGGGGTGCAGAGTGAGGTGTCTTGTGGGCCTCTTGGACTGTCTCAGAGCGCTCTGGGATCCACAGGCGCCTACGGAGGTCGTCTTGGAGGGCTCTGTGGGACGTTTTGGGGCGATCCTGGGAGCTTCTTGGACCGTCTTGGAGGCCTTGTTGGGATGTCTTGCGGCGCTCTTGGGGTTCTCTGAGGCCGTCGTGGACGCTATTAATACAAAGCGCATATGCCCAAAATAGACGCTTCCCAAAGGAATTAGGGCGATGTGTGTTCCTTGCGGCCCTCATAAGTGTCCTCTTGAAGCCCTCTTCAAGCGCTTGGGGGGCCTCTCGGGCCGTCTTGAAGCCATCATGGGCGTCTTGACGAACTCTTGGACCGTCTCGGAAGCCTCCTGGACCGTCTGGGGAGCGCCTTCGGGCCCTCCGAAAGCCCCCCGAAGGACCCCGAGGGACACAGTGGGCACCGCGGGGGGAGGGGGGAGTTTGGGAGAAGTGGGCAGCCTCGGGCCCCAGGGGTCTGGTCGCGGGGTCCGCATGGTGATGGGCAACTATGATGAGCGCTTGCGCGCTGCAGTCAGATCCACCTTGAGCCAAAATGGCTACGGATGCTCGTGGGGCGTCTTTGGGGGCTCCTGTGGGGCCTCGTGGAGCCTCTAGGAGGCCTCTAGGGGGCCTCTTGGGCTCTCTTGGGGTCTCTTGGGGCCTCCTGGAGGCCTACTGGGGCGGAAGGCTCGAATTGTCGGTTCGTGTTCCCCCTCTTGAGCCCCTCTTGGGGCCCTCTTGAGGCGATCTTGGGCGCCTCTAGGGCCGCCTTGGGGCACTTTTTGGGCCATCTTGGGGGCTCTCTCTATTGCGCCGTCGTGGCGCCCTCTTTGGGTGCCTCTTGGGCCGTCTTGAGCTGGTTTCTTTTTTTTGTCACGGCCCGCGCGTGCCTGCGAAGGGGCACTGGCGCCCCTCGCCCACGAGAGATCCTACAGCAAGCGCCGATCCGAGCCGAGAGGCGGGACGGACTTCAAGAGCCAAGGCGACCACGGGGCCTCCGCGGTCGGGGTGGCTCTCCTGGATGGCGGCGAGCTAGGTGCTCAGCGCAATCGAGACCGGGTGGAGAAACGCGTCGCGGCAGCAGACTCAGTCTACGGAGGCAGAGCGGCTGTAAAAAAGGCGCGTAGCAACGGCGCAGACGCGTACCATCTACTATGCAACGTCCCCCCTTTCCCCCTGTTGTCACACGAGGCATGGGGTGAGAGGGTCTAACTAGACTAAACAACGAGAGCGGCAGTAGGCATCCTTGCCAGCGGTCCACCCCGCACGAGGGCAGGACCTCTGACACTTGCGGGCTAGGCTGCGGCGAGAAATCTATCGCGATCGCTGGTGGTAAAATCTCATTCCTTGTTTGTCTTCAGCCGTATTCTGCACGAGGCAGCTGCTGCGTCGCCAACGCGTATTCACTTCGCGCGCGCGCCACCCACCAGCGGGGAAGCTCCGCCGTGTATTAACCATCACGCCACTAAAAAGTTACCGCTCCCCCCTCCCCGCGCAGGCCCCTCCTCACAGGCCCCTCTTGGACGTCTCTCGGTCCCTTTTGACGTTTTTTGGCGGCCCCCGCTGGGCCCGAAACGGTCAGACGAAAAATCAGTGCACTTCGGAGGGCCCGGGACCCCCTACCCATTATACGTGTATATATATGTGTAAGTATGTATATGTATGTATATACATACTTACACACACATATATATATATATATATATATATTATGCATCCATAAACCAACACCGCATGTATAGGTATATGTATGTGTATATGTTTGTAAACATGGGTGAGTGAGTTTGTGAACGTTGATTTTCAGATAGGTTAGCGAAGGGGCCATAGGGCGGGATATGTCTTGTTGTTTCGGACGTTGTCTCCAGGTCTTGCCTGCGCCCGAAACCGTTTCAAGTTCAAGGCACCATGACTCACTGACAGAGTTTCGAGGTGCCTCCGCGGGCACCCTCTTGCAGGTCTCTCCGCGGCACCCGAGGGGTGCCGCCGTATTCCACCAGACACCAGAAGTGCCCGCCATGACGCTGGGGGCCGACTCGGCCGCGGCGGGTGCGCCGCCGGGACTGGACGCCACCGCAGCGGGCGAACCGCCGCCGCTGGCTCCCGAGAGCGCCGCCGCCGACGTGAACCAAGGCAGCTGGTGGCTCGCGGCGGCGTGGGGACTCCTCGCCCTGGCAGGCGGAGGAGGAGCCCTGGCAGCCCAGCTGGGCTCGACAGGACGGGCCCGCTTGGCGGGCCTCACCATGTTCGGGCTGGTGGGCATCATCGCCACCGTGAGGGTCGTGCGCCAGGCGTGGTGGCTCTACTGCGACCAAGAGGCGACGAGGGCGCAGATGGCCGCCCTCACGGCCCAGATGCAGCAGCTGGCCCTGTCGGGAGCGATGGGCATGCCAGGAGGAGGTTTCCCTGGCGGCGGCCCGCCTGACGAAGTCATGCCCGGGTGGGCCGACGTGGGGCCGCCGCCGCCGGGGATCCCGCAGGTGCCGGGCGTGACGATGACGGGGCCGGCCGCAGGACCCATCAGCCCCCCAGTGGGTCAGGCCAGCCACGCGCCCGCGGGCGCCTCGAGCCTGGACGCGCTGGGCGCGTGGGCTGGCGCGGCTGCTCCACCCGCCACGGGTGCTGGCGCCACAGCTGGAGTTGGGAGCCCGCCGCACGTCCCTCAGTACAGGCCGCCCGAGCTGGACAGCAAGGTCCGCCAGCAGGCCAAACAAGTGAAGGAGCTCCTGACAGCGTTCGCGAACGCCAGAGGTCAGGACTATATGTGGGGTCGACGCTTCTGGTCCAACATCTACGCGATGGAGTCGAGTGGGCAGCTAGTGCCCGAGGTGAAGCGTCTCCTGACGGGTTTCGGCTACGTGGGCGAGCAGACGGTGACGGCCCCCCGCCATGAGGAGCTCGGGGCCGCGCTGGACCGCCTCGCGTCGGAGGCCGCACTGACCGCGGGCGCTGGCATCTGGCAGTCCTCCCCCAGTCAGGGCTTGGCCGCGGCGGCAGGAGGCTCAGAGGAGACGCGATGGGGCTCCTCGTTGCCAGCGGACCTCCAGCGAGCGGCCCCCGAGATCTACAGGGCGATGCGGGGCGAGGGGTCGACGAGCGCCCGCGACTGGATCGCCCAGCGCTACCAGGGGAGTCGTACCAGTCCGGTGTGGGTCGACCTTTGGACGCTGGCCACGTCGGTCGACTTCCGCCTCCGCGACTGCGGCAGCGACCTGGAGATCATGCAGGTGCTAGCCAAGGACGACATGATGGAGATAGGCCTCCGCCGCCTCGCGGCATACGTGTACGAGCAGCGGAGTGGGGACCGCGTCGGCGCCCAGCACATGTTGGGCATCGCACCGCCTGGCGGCTCAGCCGATGTGGCCCCGACGTGGATGGTGGCCTCAGCGACGATGCACTCGAAGGTCGAGCACCAGCGCAGGGAGAGAGTCGAGGCGGAGGCCCGCCACCGGCGGAAGAACGACAAGGGCGGAGGTCGAGGCGACGGTCGTGGAGGTGGTCGAGGGGGAGGCCGGGGCGGCAAGTCCGCCGACTCCAAGCGTGAATAGGGGCTCGCGGCGCGCCCCGACGAGCCTGCCGTCGGGGCGCGGAGCCCGCCAGCGCAGTGGGTGCCCAGAGTGCGTGACGATCTGCACCCCTCGCTGCAGCAGGTGATCTCGGCCCAGCCGGGACAAGAGGCGTTCTTCCCCATCACGCTGGTGGATCGCCCTACCCCGATGACGAGCCGATCTAGTCGACTTCGACATCGATTCAAGCGGAAGCTCGCTCTGTGGGCTCTCGCCAACGAGTTCGTGCAAGGGATCAACTCCATGGACACGGGCTCGTGCACGGACCTCACCCGTCCCCGCCGTAAGGAGAGCTTGTCGATGAACATGCGGGGACTGCACGGCCAGGTGCATAGGGTGGCTCTACGAGAAGCTAAACGGCTGGCAGAGGCGCGCCGGGACTGCGGTCTGACAGGCGTCCCCGCGGTGCTGGAGCTAGCTCGTGTGGAGGAGGTGGGCTATGGTCGGCCTACCCGCCTATCGACCCATGAGGCCCTGAGAGCGGAGGACATTGATGAGCCGCAAGTAGTGAAGAGTGTGAATATGCTCGAGGTGCTCGAGCCGGAGGAGGCCAGGTACTACAGCGACGAGAGTCTCGTGGTGGCCCCGGCGGAGTTGCGCAGCCGGGTGATCTTCGAGGAGCTACAGGCCAAGTTCGGTTTCGTTGGAGGCACTCAGGAGGAGTACGAGAAGTATTTCAGCCGCCAGGACATGCCACCCAACCTGTGGCACTTCGGCGGCCCACAGGAGGTGAAGGCCATCGCGGGCTTCAGCACGGTGGGCAAGAAGACCAGTGGGCGCCAACGTAAGATCATCATGATGGTGGCGGCTAACTATATGTTCCAGGACGTGAGAGGTCGAGCCGAACACGGACTACACGGAGGAGGTGCCTTGGCCAGCCTGCACGTCCCGTCGGACGACTGGGCGGCCGCGGCGTTCGATGAGAGCAACGCCTTCTCTTTCGTGGAAGTTCCGAGCTGGATGTGGGGCTGGCAGTGCGTGCCACCCGTGAGGGCGGCCGCCGTCTGGTGGCGTCTGTCGCCCAGCCAGCGAGACTCCCTGCATCCTGAGAGCTGGGTCTATCCGATGTGGCGCCGTTTAGTCATGGGCAGCTCCCACAGCGTGCACATCCTGATGTCCATCAATTCGAGGATATGCTCCATGACGCTGAGGCGCAGCTTGGTAGACCCGCAGCAGGATCACACTCTGGCGTGGCAGGCCGGGTACCAGATGCTGAAGGATGACGACTGGGCCGAGCGCCAACGACTTCGACGAGATGGCCCCCCCCCCCCGAGCGGGTTTTCCGTGGCGAGCTGGTGCGAGGCAGTGCGCCACGCACGGCGCCAGGAGACCCGCGTCTTCGTGGTCATGCACCTGTTCGCGGGGGCCCGGAGGGAGCAGGACGTGCAGCACTACGTCGAGGCGATGATGAACGACCGGGGGCTGAAGGTGCTCATGATCTCGGTGGACCTGGCCGAGGACTCGCGGTGGGACCTCGGGCGCGTCGACACCTTCGAGCTGCTCTGGTCCCTGGTGTCCGAGGGCCTGGTGGACGTGATCCTGGGCGGCCCTCCCTGCTCGACCTGGAGCCGAGCGAGGTTCAGGCCTGGAGGACCACGACCCCTGCGCCGTCGAGGGAAGTACGCATGGGGGCTACCCCGCGAGAGACTGCGGCCTTCTGAAGTGGAGCGGCTGGACGAGGGCAACCGCCTGATGGTCAACCACCTGGCGCTGTGCGGCGGGGTGGGGGACCGCGGAGGAGCCTGGGCCCTCGAACATCCAGACGATCCCGGGGAGGACCCGTACCCGTCCATCTTCGACACCGAGATCTTGAAAGGTTTGGAGTCCAGGACGGGAGCGCGGCACATCATCTTTGACCAATGCATGATGGGCGGGCCCTCGCAGAAGCCCACGAGGGTCACAGGTACGGCACGACTGGCGGCCACCGAAGCACTAAGGTGCGACGGCGCCCACACACACGAGCTGAGCTACGGTAAGGTTAACGGTAACTTTCGGACGACCAAGCTGGCCACCTACCCACCTCGACTGTGCAGGTGGATAGCAGAGGGCATAGTGGCCACGCTGTCGGAGATGGCGCAGACCGGCGGCGGGCCAACAGGACACGTACGAGACGGAGTGAAGTGTCAAAGGATAACGTGCTACTCGGGGCCGTTGGACCTCGGCGCCTTCCATTTCCTGAACGAGACGTCCTCGCGAGGTCGCGGGGCAGTGCTGGGCGCGAGGGACACGAGCTTCTACCTCCACATCGACGACGGCCTGATCGCAGCGGACGGAGGGTCCCGGCGGTCAGGCGAGAAGAAGGTCAACAAGCTGGTCCACCAGGTGTCGGACGCGCTGGAGGACGTGGGCTTTGTTGTGAAGGACCGGAGGGAGCACGGCATGGTGGATCGCATCGTGGGCTACGAGGTGGAGTCCAGCCCCGCACGAGCGCGGGTCCCGAAGCGCAAGGCGGCGCTCATGTATGAGGCGCTGCTGCAGCTCACGAGCCGGGACTGGGTGCACCTGGACCACCTGGCGTCGGTCATCGGGGTCTGGATCTGGGCGGCGCTGCTAGCCAGGCACTGGCTGTCGGCGCCTCAGCACCTGTTCCAGTTCGCACGCCAGGAGGGCCCGCGCTGGAGACGGTGGTGGCCGTCGGCCCGCCGTGAGGCCGTGGCCATGCGACGAGGCATCATGGGGCTCTACGCCGACCTGGGGGCCCCGCTGCTGCCGATGGTCTTCGCCTCGGACGCCGAGGGTGCGCAGGACTTCGACGCGGGCGGCTACGGCATCGTCGTGGCCGCGGCGAACTCGAAGATCGTAGAGGAGCTGTGGGGCGCTGGTACCCGCCCTGGCGTGGCCGTCGCCAAGCCAGGACAGCTGCAGAAGGTGCTGGAGCGTGGCCCTGAGACGCTACAGCCTTTCCTGCCAGTGAGCTCAGTTGAGAGGGGTTGGATCGACGGAGAGGCCTCCTGGATCCCGGTCGAGTCTGGGCGCTGGAAGGTGCCTGACCACATCGTGCTGGGGGAAGGGCGGGCCGCACTGAAGGTCCTGTCGCGTCTGGCGTTGCTGCCGGAAGCTCGCCGCTCGAAGGTCCTCAGCCTCGAGGACAACATGGCTTTCGCGGGCGCTGCGGCCAAAGGCCGATCGGCCGCTGGCCCCGTGAACTACTTACTCAGGCGGAGGTGCGCGTTGTCAAGCGCCACGGAGATCAGGATGCACCTCCCCTGGGTGGAGACCGAGAGGATGCCCGCGGATGGCCTCTCACGTATGAGAGGATGTGGTCAGGATTCAGAGGGGCACAACGCCCCGGTGCCGAGAGTAGACGCGCGCAGCGTGCGCATCATCCAGAACTGACTTTTTCGAGCCCGAGGGTGCCAGACGACAAGCACCTGGAGGGCCGTGTGCAGCCTGAGACATTGCTAACCTATCGCAAGCGAGCAGCGGAGTTTTACCAGTGGTGCGTGGCCGAGGGGGCCCGCCCCTGGAGCCCTGACGAGTGGGACGACACGATCATGGAGTACAAGGCCTCAGTGGACTTGCTCAAGAGTCATTTCACCTCCCTGCTCGCCGCTATCGAATTCAAGTTTCCGCGGCTGAAGGGCCGCCTTTGCAGATGCCACGCTGCCTTGCGTGGCTGGGAGTTAGAGCACCAGACCAAGCACACAGTGCCGATGGTGAGCACCGCCCAGGCTTTCGTCAGCGTGCGGCTCAGCGCGCTCGGAGAGCCTCGCCTGGCCATCGGCCTCATGTTGCAGGGAAAAGTCGGGATGCGGCCCAGCGAGATGCTGGGGATCGTCACGTCCGATCTCGTCTTCCCCGAGGAGTCTGGGTACGGTCGAGGTCGAGGGCCCCTGATAGTAGGCTTGGGTATCAAGGCGAACACCAAAGCGAAGCGCCCCCAGTCGAACGCCATCCTGGAGGCCTCCAGCCCTGCATTGGTGGATCTCCTGAGGACCCTGAAGGCCCACGCGCCCCCAGGGGGCCGCATGTTCCCCTACACCCTCGAGAAGTACCGCAAGTTGCTCGCTCGCATCCAGTCGGAGTGTAACCTACCAATGGGATGGACCCCCCACAGTGCCCGAGCAGGTTTCGCTTCAGAGGCCACAGCGTGGGGTATGTCTTTCGAGCAGATTCGAGAAACAGGCCGTTGGAAGGTGGACAGTTCCCTTCGAGTATATATCGACATGGTCCAGGCCGCCCACATAGCCGTGGGGCTCAAGGCGGCTGGGTGGGGTCCGGCTTTCGACTGGGCCGGCCAACACTGGGCCTGGTGTGCGCTACGGGCGTTGCATGGCACCGAAGGGCTCCAGACGCCTGGCTGACGGGTCATGGGCGACACCAGAGACGATACCGACGGCCAGATCGAGCACGCCACCGCCATCACCTTTCTCTACCGGGAACTCGTCCTGGGTACTACCGAGCTACCCACCTACGCCGACTAGTTTGGTTTCACCTTTTGGGCTGACGCCGTCACCAACGCCGACGGGTACGGCAACACCGCCAGTGGCTAAGGCGGCGCCTGGAGTGCCGACTGCATGGGCGACCCCCAGGCCGCAGCCGACCCGCCGACGAGTTTCTTCTGTATGGTACCTGTGGAAGTTGGCTAAGTTGTCTTCCAGCTGCAGCGGGGGCTGCAGCTGTGCTGTGCTCATCTTGGCGGTGCTACTGACTACGGCGTGGAGCCCCCTGTTCGCACGCTCGATGAGCATCGCCTCGGACGTGGCCGAGGAAGTCGGAGGGGCGGCAGGCCGCATGATGGGCGCAGGGGCGAACGTGTCGTCGAGCGCGGCACGGATCTTCAGCGCCCTCACCGACAACACCCTCAGCCTCGCCGAGACCGCTTGGGAAGGCATCGACCTCACGAACGTTACGGTCAACAGTTCCGCCGGCCGCATTTTTTTCGATGGAAACGAGTACGCCGAGGACGTACTGACTACGCCAGAGGCTCGAGCGGTGATGGGACTGCCCGACCACTGGCTCCAGGCTTTGGCGGATATTTTGATTTTTGCATCACCTTCTCGCCCGCTGGTGGAAGTACACAAGCACCTCTTCATCAGCGACTCATCCTATACCTCCCTGGACCTCTGGATGGCCTGGTTCGATACGGGCCACGTGGGCTTGGCCTGGAGGACTGCAGGTGTTACCTACAACGCACGCTGGGCCAACCCCCTGTGGTCGCTGACCGAGGACGCTACCACCCAGACGGTTCGGATCTCAGAGCTGCTGCAAGAAGCTATCCAGGCGACTATCGACAAGCCAGACCTCACTCTATCCAAGTCAGCCCTACAGCACGCTCCAGCCATCACACCACCCTCAGTGCCGATGAGGATCTGGAGGTGGAGCAAGCGCCTAGCCGCCTGGGCTTGGCCGCGAGACGGGAACGGGGCCTTTCGCTCGTCATCGGCGCCGGGCGCCGAGGACGAGTCCTCTGCCGCCGACGGGAGCGCCGCCGACGAGGGCTCCCCGGAGATGGGCGAGGGCACCAGCCACAGCGTGCCCGAGCCCTCAGCATAGGCCGCAAGCGAGTACGGGTGGTGGAGCGAGGACCTAGCGAAGATCAGGTCGACCGAGTGCCTTTCTTTCAACGCAGGCTTTTCATCAGATCACACGTTCATTCCAGTCTGCCGGGGAGGTGTGCGTGACCGCACACAGATGTGAATATTTCTCAGCAGTGAATGATAACAAGTTATCTCTCGAGGTCCGTGCAGGAAAATATTGAGTGAGTTTCGTATTCAGCAGCGCCACGCGCAGGCACGTCCCGGCCACTAGGGCCCAAGTGCCCAGAGCCTCTAGGGTGTGGCGTCTAGGGCTGTAGGCTAGGGCTCTCTCTTTGGTCCTCTTAAGGTTCACTGGGGTGGGGCCCCGTTCTTTGGGATCGCACCTGAAATGGGTGAGTGAGTTTGTGAACGTTGATTTTCAGATAGGTTAGCGAAGGGGCCATAGGGCGGGATATGTCTTGTTGTTTCGGACGTTGTCTCCAGGTCTTGCCTGCGCCCGAAACCGTTTCAAGTTCAAGGCACCCTCCCAGCCCTCGGTCCTCGGTACAGGTCTCACTTGCTGCCCGTTCGTTCTGCCGTCCCCCCCGAGCCGTGGTCAGCACCACGCAGCGGGGGGTTCTTACCGTTTCCCTTCAGGCATCCCTCCCCCTCGCTCGGACCTAGCGAAGATCAGGTCGACCGAGTGCCTTTCTTTCAACGCAGGCTTTTCATCAGATCACACGTTCATTCCTGTCTGCCGGGGAGGTGTGCGTGACCGCACACAGATGTGAATATTTCTCAGCAGTGAATGATAACAAGTTATCTCTCGAGGTCCGTGCAGGAAAATATTGAGTGAGTTGCGTATTCAGCAGCGCCACGCGCAGGCACGTCCCGGCCACTAGGGCCCAAGTGCCCAGAGCCTCTAGGGTGTGGCGTCTAGGGCTGTAGGCTAGGGCTCTCTTTGGTCCTCTTAAGGTTCACTGGGGTGGGGCCCCGTTCTTTGGGATCGCACCTGAAATGTGTATATATACATATTCATACATACATGCATGCATACATACATACATACATACATACCTCCATACATCTATACATGCATACATACATACATACATACACACATACATACATGCATGCATGCATGCATGCATGCATGCATACATACATACACACATAAATACATACATACATACATACATACATACACATACATGCATACATACATACATACACACATACATACACATATATACATACATATATATATATACATGCATACGTACACACATACATACATACATACATACATACATACATACATACATACATACATACATACATACATACACATACATACATACATACATACATACATACATACATACATGCATACATACATACATACACGTACATGCACATACATACACACATACATTTCGGAGGGCGGCTCTTGGGCTGTGTATTGGCCGTGTTGGGCCCATCTGGGGCCACGTTCGGGCCGTCAGGGCCGCCTTGGGGCCTCCCGCTCCCGCTGTGGGGCCCAGCATGGGCCTGTCCTGGGGCTCTCTTGGGCCGTCTGAGGCTCGTCCCAGGCAATTTTCGGGCTCCCTTGGGCAATCTTGGGGCTCTGTTGGAGGTCTTTTCGGCGGTTTGGGGGCGTCGTCGGCTGTCGTAGAGCGCCGGGAGGTCGAAAACGCGAGACACCGAAAAACATGTCAAAAACCAACGGAAATCAAGGATTTGAGCCTCTTCGGGCTCTCGGGATGCTTCTCGGAGCTCTCTTGAGGCCTCTCGGAGGCCTCTTGGGCTGTGTATTTGCGGTCTCGAACCCATCCTGGACCACGTTAAGGCTATCTGGGCTGTCTTGGAAGGGCTTGTCGAAGTCCCCGAGGGCTTCTGGAAGCCCTCTGGGACAGTCTGGGAGCTCCAGGGCCGCTCCGGGGTGCTCTGGGAGCGGACTGGGGAACCCTGGTCCTCCCATGCCCTGTCGTGGTCGCGGCCCCGGTCGCCCGGGCCTCGTGCACGGGGATATCTACATCTCTCTCTCTCTCTCTCTCTCTCTCTATTTATATATACACACATGAACATATACATATACGTCTGCATATACATATACATTTCCATTTGCATCTACATCTACATCTACATCTACATTTACATATGACATACATGTAAATATATATGTACATATTCATTTACATCTACATATACATCTACATATACGTATACGTATACAACTGCATATACATGCCCATGTGTAAATACATATACAAATGCAAATCCATCTACGTATACATATACGCACACATACACATCTATAGAAGCATAAGCATATGCACATACGCATACCTGAACCTATACATATACATACACATATACATATAATTATGCATACGCATATGCACGCATCTATACTCGAAAATAAAATCATACCTATACACATGCATATGCCTATGTACAGATGCACCTATACACAACATTTTGCATATATATACATATTCACGTGCATTACATGTACATCTCTCTATATATATATATATATTTACACACCTACCTGTACAAATACATATACACCAACATGTGCATACACATATACTTGTACATATACATGTACATACACATGTACATATATATATATATATACACAAACATACATATGAATATGCATATGCAAATACATTTACATTTACATTTACATGTACATACGCATATACATATACATGTGCATATACGAGGGAGCGTGATCCACCGCCGCTTTACTGTGGAAGATTGCCAACCTTTTCCTCCGGAACCCAAGGGTCTCCCCCCCCCCCCTCCGAAAATCCCCCCCCCCTGCTGTATTGGGGCCCTCTGGAGCGCGTCCTGGGCCGTATTGGGGCGGTCTCGGGAGCTTCTGAGGTCGTCAAGCACGGACCGACAGCGAAAACAAGCAATATGTTGAAAATATACGTTTTACAAAGAGAATGGGGCTATTTTGGCCCCTTGGGGCTCTCTTTGGGGCCCTATTGGGGGTCGCTTGGGGTGTCTTGGGGGCTTCTGAAGTCACCTTGAAGGCCATGTTGGGCGTCTGGGAGCGACCTTCGGGCGTCCCGGGCCTGTTCTGGAGCAAATCGGGCCTCCTTGGCGCCTTCTGGCGGTCTTCTGTGAGGCCCCGGGGCTCCCCGAGGGCCCCGGGGCCCACATTTGCGGTCGTCTTGGGCCCTTTGTGGGCCGTCCTGGAGCTCTCTGGGGCTGTATTGGGGCCCTCTGGGGCGCGTCCTCGGCCGGACCGACAGCGAAAACAAGCAATATGTTAAACATATACGTTTTACGAAGGGAATGGGGTTATTTTGGCCCCTTGGGGCTCTCTTTGGGGCCCTATTGGGGGTCGCTTGGGGTGTCTTGGGGGCTTCTGAAGCCGCCTTGGAGGCCATGTTGGGCGTCTGGGAGCGACCTTCGGGCGTCCCGGGCCTGTTCTGGAGCCTTTCGGGCCTCCTTGGTGCCTTCTGGCGGTCTTCTGTGAGGCCCCGGGGCTCCCCGAGGGCCCCGGAGCCCACATTTGTGGTAGCGGCGCCGGCCCCGGGCGCACGGACCTGGTGCGCCGTCATATGAATAAATACGTATGATGTTTCACCATGCGTATACATACACATACGTGAGATGTTACACCATGCATATGCATACACATACGTAGATGTGATACCATGCAAATGCATACGCATACGTAAGCATTGACACACTGCATGTACATGCACGCACGTAAGATGCTGTACCATGCATGTAGATACATGTACGTATGATATGAGGTCACAGATGTTCATAGATATACGTGTGCTGTGGTCTCAGATATACAGATATACAACCATGCCCCCCTAGCTGAATATGATACCTATGTGTGAATCATACGGGGCGCGCATAGGTTAACATCACACATGCATAGGGCGGTGTGTCCCGACAGGCGGCTCCACAGCCGGACAATTGTTTCAAGGGTTTTGTTTCAAGTTGTGTTTCAAGTTTTGTTTCTGGGGCGTTTCGGATTTTGTCTCTGGGCCCTGGCCTGGTTTTGTTTCTGGGCCCTGGCCAAGAGTGCCCAAGAGGCCCCCCCGGAGGCCCCAAGAGGTCAGAGTTGTGAGGATGCCTCAGGCGGTAGTGGCCAGACCACCTGCTCAGGGCATCTCGCAACTCAGAGTGGCGAGGGTCTCAGGCGGAAGTGGCCAGACCACCTTGGGGCAATGTATCTCCGAGGTCAGAGCTCAGAGCATCTCGGAACCCAGAGTTGCGAGGATGTCTCAGGCGAACGTGCCCGGACCACCATGGGGCAGGGCACCTCCGAGGTCAGAGATCGCAGGATGTCTCAGGCGAGATCGGAGTGAACACCTCACCTCAGGGCGTCTCGGAACCCAGAAATGCGAGCGTGTCTCAAGCGAAAGTGCCCGGACCACCGTGGGGCAGGGCACCTCCGAGGTCAGAGTTTCGAGGATGTCTCAGGCGAAAGTGGTCTGACCAACTCAGGTCAGGACGTCTCGGAACCCAGAGCTTTGAGGATGTCTCAGGCGAACCGGGCCTCCTCCTGCGCTTCCTCCTCTTCCTCCTCCTCCTCCTCCTCCTCCTCCTGCTCTTCCTCCTCCTGCTCCTCCTCCTCCTCCTCTTCTGCCTGGATGCTGCGCCGGTTGCGAACGCCTGCTCCTCCACGAAATTAGTCCTCATCCGCCTCCCCTTGCCCATGTCCCTCCCCGCCTCCTCGCTCTTTCTCCCCCTCCTCCTCCTCCTCCTCCTCCTCCTCCTCCTCCTCCTCCTCGTCGTTCTACTCCCCCCCTGTCCTGTCTTCATCCTCCCACTCCTCCTCCCTCCTCCTCCTCCGCTGGCCGAGCCGGGCCGGGCCGGGCCGAGCCGAGCCGGCGGAGGAATAGTCTGATTATGGAAGGGAGGGGGAAGAGAACGAGCAGGAGGAGGAGGAGGAGGAGAAGGAGGAGGACATGGATGAAGTGCTTTTTCGAACGGCCGAAACGGTCCTCCCGGTCCCCTCCACCTCCTACTCCTTCTGGCTCTACCCTCGGCTCGGATTGCGCTGGACGCCTGCCCGACGTTCACTCCTCCTCCTTCTCCTCCTCCTCATCCTCCCTCCTCCTTCCCGGGTGCCCGGGGGATGCCCGGATGCCCCGGTGCCGGGGTGCCTGCAGTGCCTGGGTGCCCGGGTGCCCCGGTGCCCGACAGGGGGTCTTCCGTGCGGGTCTTCCGTGCGGCGACAGTGCTCTCGCTGTTGAAGGATGCGAATCCAAGGGCGCAGTTGTACGACCGAGTGTGCTGCGTGAAGTGGTCGTGGGAAAGACCCGGACGAAGGAGCTGAGCCATTTCGGCTGGAGCGGGAGGCAGTAGGGGGATGCCAGCCAGGGCTCCGTACCTGCAGCACGCTCCGAAGTCCTTTCTGCGTGCTGCCGGGCAACGCGCGCGTTCGGCGAAGAAGTGCAGAGCCCCGCACGTTGCGCAGGCTCCTTGAAAGTGGCCGGTCGGAGAGAGCGACGCTTTCGGAACGCGGTTGCTGCATCATTCGTCTGTCGACCACCAGCCGGCGCGGTGGCCGGTGCGTACGCCAAGAGAAATCCCAGGCACGGGTTCTGCGAACCAGTTCCGATGCGCTGCGCAGGCGGGCGGACAGCTGGACGAGTTCGGAAGTGCTACGCGGGTGGACTTGAGGCGACACCACGGCACGGAACATTTCGGCGAGTCACGTGCTCGGAGGTACATGCGGACGGCTGCCCCCACCTGCTTGCGGAGTGCTTGCAACGGATCGCTACGTGGACGGGCGTGTGGGACACCAGAAGACCCCGACGTCGGAGGATGATGGGGCCCGGCGGCGGCGGTGGCTACCGCGGCATGTCGGACGTGGTCGGGGCAGTATCCGGTGGCGTACATTGCTTTCGTCAACTTTCTGTCGCACAGTGGGAAGGAACATGTGGGTTTAAAGCAACGTTCGCACATGCCGTTGTTGTGCGGCACTGCGCGTCGCACGCCATGGCGGGCGGGGGCGCGGCAGCCGGCCTTTCCGGGCCCCTGGCAACGGGGCCCCGCGAGGCAACAGTGCCTACATTCATTCCACCACGGTGCCGAGAGGGCCCACGCGAAAAGCGCATCCAATGGCACGATTGCTACATGGCTTCCCTTTCCGAGTGCACGCGATGCAGAGGCCGTCAGACGACTTCCGTTAAGCTACACCGTTGCACCCAGACGAGCTACAAGGGCGTTCGGCTTGCTCGTAGGATCGTTTGGAAAGGGATGGTAGTGGTTGTGGTGTGGACAGCCCACACGTTCGACATAGGCCTGCTGAACCAGGGGTGGAAAGGCCGTCGCACCTACGCGTCGCGCATGGGAAACAGGACGAAGTGCAAAGACAACACAAAGTGTCCTCTGGCGACTCGACTACGTTCGTACACGCGGGCGTGCGGCAGAAGTGGAGCAGGGCGGGCGGTTGGCAGACGAGGCAATGCTGTCCGTGTTGTCGAGGGACGTGGAAGTTGCAGGTGGCCGTAGCGCAAGGAAAGACCCCGACGATGCACACGGGGCATTGCGAGCCCGTTCGAGATGTGCTTTCTTGCACCGCTGGCGCCCCGCACTTCGGAGCGCTACATCGCGAGGGCGTAGATGCAAGCGCCGTCGAAGACTGCGCTGGAGCGGCTAGAGAAGGGCTGGCGGCTGGGCTGGCTCCGCCACAGTGAGCGCACAGATCTGGAGTTCCGGGCGCTCCTCGGCGCGAGAAGCACACTGTGCACGGTCGACGTCCGGCTTGGCATGGGACGCAAGTGCTGTGGGCTGCATCGCTCCGTTCCTCCTGGCAGCCAGGCGATGCGCAGGCGAATTGCCGACCAGGGTTGTAGGGGCAAGAATGGTTGTCGTGATCGTTAACGCATTGCGGAAGCCGGCCTGATGCATTTTTGACCTTTTGCCGGACGTGGGAAGGACACCCCAGCACCGCGAAGCGACAGGGCAGGGAGCCTTCAGAACACGGAAAGCACGGGCCAGATGATTTGTTGGTTGCCAAAAGGCGGCAGCCGACGCGGGCGTTCCTACACAAGTTCCACTCACGCGTGGTATTGTGGCATGGGTCGGAATAGTGCGTTGTGCAGAAAGTAGGCGTGACATGTGTTTTTGGCCGTCGGAAGGGTGGAGCTACAGGAGCCTCGCACTGGGGGTGGGCGCACCGTGCATCTGCCGAAAGGCACCGCTTTCAAAATCTTTGACGTTCTCGTTTGTTGGTGCCTTCGACTGGGATCTGAGCTTGGAGTCCACTGCAAATTGGATAGTTATGACACGTGTGTCGCGGCCTCTCAGTAACAGCTGGAGCCATGACCACGAATACGGAGGTGCAGGGAGCGGCGGCTCGACCCGCGATATGGATGGCAGACTGCAATGCCGTAAAAGTAAGCAGGAGAATACTGACTGGTGACTGCGGAGGCAGCAGCATCATGTCTTCAGCCGATATGGGGTACGGGGTCGGTGGAGCAGGACGCGGAAGTGCAACTCGGAGACCTTGTTGGAAGCTCCGGGAACAGCCTCGGCGCTGACCTGGGCCCCGTCATGGCTCCATGGATGGGCCAATGGTTGTGCACGGAAACGGAAAGAGCGCTGAAGGAACTTGCCCGAGACGGCTCATGGGACCCTTCGCTCTTGGGAGCGTAAATGTTAAGGGCTGGTTACGTCACTGCTCCCCGTCCTCATCTCCTCCTCGTCCTCCTCCTCCTCATCATCATCAGCCTCCTCCATGTCCCCCCCGCTCTCTTCAATCTGCCGCTCCTTCTCTTCCTACACCTCGTTCTCGTCCATCCTCACCTCGAGTCACTCCCCAGTCCTCCTCATCCTTCGCTCCCCTTCCATCCTTGTCATCAGCATCCCTCGCCACCATTACTAACGCCTCCTCATCATCATAATGAATGGTGTGGCTCTCGCGTGGCCATCATTGGGCTGTCTTGGGGCCTCGCATGACCCTCTCGGGGTCAGTTTTTGGAGGCATACTGGAAGTCTCTGGGGCGTATTGGGAAGAGTTGTTGGGCCTCTTGGGAGCCTCCGGGGAGCCTTTTGGGGGGCGCTTGGGTGGCCTCGGGGGGCTTCTTGCGGCCTCGTGGGGCCCTCTTGGGGTCCGCTGGGCTCGCTTAGGCAATCTTGAGGCCATGTCGGGGCCCTCCTGGGGCCGTCTTGGGCGACTCCTGCGCCGTCCTGGGGCGCTCTTGGACCGTCTTGGGACGCCTTTGGGGGCGTCTTGGGCCGTCTTGGGCCCGGCTTAAGGGTCTCTTGGGCCGTCCTGGGGCTCTCTTGGGGGCCTCTTGGGCCGTCTTGGAGCGTCGGAAAGCAAAAAAAGCAAGAACGCGAAAAACATCGAAAGAACCAATGACAAATCAGCGTTTGTGGCCTCTTGGGGTTCTCTTGGGAGGCCTCTTGGAGGCCGCTTGGGGCGTGTTGGTGGCCTGTGGGCTCGTCTGGAGGCCATGCTGGCGCGTGTTGGAGGCTCGCTGGCCTTTTAGGCAGTCGTCAGGCCATGTCGGGGCCCTCCTGGGGCTGTCTTGAGCGGCTCCTGGGTTGTCTTGGGGCTCACTTGGGCCATCTTGGGACGCCTTTGGGGGCCTCTTGGGCTGTCTTGGGGCCGGCTCAGGGGCCTCTGGGGCCGTCCTGGGGCTGTCTTGGGTGCCTCTTGGGCCGTCTGGCAGCGTCGGAAAACAGAAAAAGCGAGAAGGCAAAACACATAGAAAAAACAATGAAAAATCAACGTTTGTGGCCTCTTGGGGCTCCTTGGGAGGCCTCTTGGAGGCCGCTTGGGGCGTGTTGGTGGCTTCTGGCCTCGTTTGGAGGCCATGCTGGCGCGTGTTGGAGGTCCGCTGGGCTCGCTTAGGCAGTCTTCAGGCCATGGCGGGGCCCTCCTGGAGCTGTCTTGGGCGGCTCCTGGGCCGTCCTGGGGGCCTTTTGGGCCGTTTCGGGACGCCATTGGGGGCTTCTTGGGCCGTCTTGGGGCCGGCTTAAGTGCCTCTTGGGCCGTCCTGGGGCTCTCTTGGGGGCCTCTTGGGCCGTCTTGGAGCGTCGGAAAGCAGGAAAAGCGAGAAGACAAAAAACATTGAAAAACAATGAAAAAACAACGTTTTTTGCCTCTTGGGGCTCTCTTGGGAGGCCTCTTGGAGGCCGCTTGGGGCGTGTTGGTGGCCGCTGGGCTCGTCTGGAAACCATGCTGGCGCGTGTTGGAGCGTTCGCGGGCTGTCTCGGCTGGGCTGGAGCCCGCCCTGGCGGTCTCTGGAGCCGAACGGGAACCCTTCCGAGCGGCCCCGGGGGCCCTGCACCCCCATGCGCCCCCGAGGTCCTTGGGCTCGGCCGGGGGACCTCGTCCCCCGGGATATACACACACACATATATATATATATATATATATATATATATATATATATATATATATATATATCTATATAAGTATATATATATGTGTATATATATATGTATCTATATATACACGTATTATTGTTTGACCCCTTACAGGCGCCCTGGCGCTCTCGCCGACGCGCCGGCTGCATTTTCATCGAACATGAGGCTCGCTCTCATGCGGTTTGGGTGGCCGCCAAAACCGCCCCCCCCCCCAACAACAACGCTCCCGTTCGAGACTTCCTCCTTTTTTACTCAAGGCCGGTGCTCTTGCTCGCCGCCGAAAGCAGCCGTCTCACCAAGACCAGCGCTCCCGCTCCTCGAGACTTCCTCCCGCTTTACCTTGGACAGGCGCGCTGCTCTCTCTCGTCGGCGCCGCCCCCAGCATAACAACAACCCTCCCGCTCGAGACATCGTCTTTCCCTTTTTTTTACTCGAGGCGGTGCTTTTGATCGCCGCCGACAGCCCCCGCCCCGACAAAACCAGCGCCCCCGCCCGAAACTTCCTCCCGTTTTACGCCGAACTGGCGATCATTTCTCCTCCCCCTCCTCCTCCTCGTCCTCGTCCTCCTCCTCCTCCTCCTCGCCCTCCTCCTCCTCCTCCTCCTCCTTCTCCTCCTCCCCCTCCTTCTCCTCCTCCTCCTCCTCCCTCTTGTCCCTCCTCCCCCCTCCCCCTCTTCCTCCCTCCTCCTTCCTCACCCCCTCCTCCTCTCCCTCCCCCCTCATCCCTCCTCCGTCTCTCTTTCCTCCCTCGTCCTCCCTCCCCCCTTCTCGTCGTCGTCGTCGTCGTCGTCCTCCTCCTCCTCGTTCTCCCTTCCTCCTCCCTCCTCCTTCTTCTCGTCCTCTTCTTGTTCCTCCTCCTCCTCCTCCTCCTCCCTCCTCTTTCCCCCTCTCTCTTCCTCCCTCTTCTTCCCTCCACCCCCTCCTCTTCTCCCTCCTCCCCCCCCTCTCCCGTCCCTCTTTCCTTCCTCCTCCTCCCTCCTCCTTCCCTTTTCGCCCCCCTTTGTCTCCCCCCCCCCCTCCTGCCCCCCTCCTCCCTTCCCCTTTCCGTCCTCCCTCGTCGCTCCCGTTCGATAGTTCCCCACCTTGTACTTAAAACTGGGGCCCTCGTTCCGGCGTCGCCTCCGGGGGGCCCCCAAAAGTCCCCGTCCGTAAGTTTTCGAGAACTATCAGTTTTGGAGAGCATCGATACTGTGAGAGGAGAAGGGAGGACGGATGACTTCCAGGGACTCCGAGGACCGAGGGTCGAATGATTGACTTCAGGGATGCCCCGAGAGGGTGTGGATGGGCAGCTGGGGGATGCGAGCATGGGGGCGGCAGCGCCTGGGGGCGTGAACGTTCGGGGTCACGCGCCGAGGCCGCAGGATGGTGGCGCAAGAGTTCGAACGAGCAGTAAGGACCAACTCGTCCTCGGGGGTACTGCTGCTACAACTGTTCCTCCTTCCTCCCCCTCCTCCTCCTCCTCCATCCTCCTCCTCCTCCTCCTCCTGTCCCTCTTCCTCTCCCTCATCTTCCCTCCCCTCCTCGGCCTGTTCCTCCTCCGAGATTCGGGGCGTGCGCGAGGCGACTGCGATGGCGATGTGCCGTCCGAGCTGTGGATGTCGAAGTTCCTCGGGGAAAGGTGGTGGCAATGCTCTCTTGGGCGCGAGATCTGGGCGAGGGAGTATCGGGTCCCGCATACCAAACGAATCCCCCGATGATGGGGTGCGGTATTCAGAAAGATGCATGTGACATGTAAAAGCATGGCGCATGATGGTGGCATGATGGTTGTTGCTGTTGAAGTCTCACTATTGAATAATTATTGTTGGCCCCCCCACCGGTGAAATCTATGTTTGTCAATTGAAGTGTCCTTCCCGCGGCTCGCACCCTGTTTTTATCCATGCAAATCTTCCTCCTCAAACTGCATTGTTGGGCCCGAACTACAACAAGAACGGCTCCTGCCTGATACTTCCCCACAAGTTATGCTCCAGCCGCGCTCTGGCGCGGGACTTCCTCACAAGTTATTCAGGAATCGTGCTATCGCGTGGGACTTCCACGTAATCCCACCAGCCCTCTGGGCGTAGGTGGTTTAGAGAGTTTTTTCTTCCACCCCTCCTTCTTCCCCTTCGGGGAGGGTTTCACCCCTCCCCGTACCCCCCTCCCCTGGACCTGGACGGGGCTTTTCGCGAACGGTCAGAGGGTGCTTTTTCGCCCAATATGGCTCCAAGAGCGCTTCGGGAAGCCTAAGATGACCTCCAAGATCGATCAAGATAGCCTAAGGTACCCCGAGATGGTTCCGAAGATGCTCCAAGAGGCTCCAAGACCGTCCCAAGGCGGCTCCAAGAGGCCAAGTAGCTTTCCAAGGAGGCCCCCAAGAGGCAAACATCCTTTGAACACCTCTGGGGAACCACAGATGTTTGCTTTCTCGCCGTTTCGCTTCCGATGGCCATCCGAGGCCTCAAGATGGCTCCATAATGGCTCAAGAAAGCCCCAAGAGGGGCCCAATAGAGCCCCAAGGCGGCCCCAAAAGCGCCCAAGAGCGCTCCAAGAGTGGTCCAAGAGGCGATTTTACAGGCTCCCGAGGGGCGGTGCTAATTAACCCCCCTCCCTGCTTTGATCGATCTCTTCCAAGATGGCCCCCAAAGCGCCCCCAAGGCTCTCACGAGCGCCTCATGAGGGCCCCAAGAGGCGCCCAGGAGGCCCCAGGAGACGCCCAACAGGTTTCCATGAAGCTCCCAAAAGACGCCCAAACGGCCCCAAGATGGCCCAAGACGGCTCCAAGAGCGAAACAGCGAAAAAGGACAGCACATTGACTTTCCTTAGGTTTTGGACGGATTTTGGCTTCAAGAAGGGCCCAAGAGGCGATTCGAGGCACTGTAGAGGGGCAGCGCTAATCTACGTCCCCCTTCTTTGATATATCTCCTCCAAGATGGCCCCAAGAGCGCCCCGAACGCCCCCAAAAGCGCCCCAAGAGGGCCCCAAGAGGCCCCAAGAGGCCCCAAAGCGGCCTCCAAGAGGCTCCCAAAAAAAAAACCCAAGAGGCCCCAAGAGTCTCCCAAGATGGCCCAAGACGGCTCCAAGAGCGAAACAGCGAACAAAAAACAAACCATTTGTTCTCTTTAGGTTTTGGATTTGGCCTCAAGAAGGGCCTCAGAGGCGATTCGAGGCACTCTGGAGGGGCAGCGCTAATACTTCTTTGATAGATCTCCTCCAAGATGGCCCTAAGAGCGCCCCGAAGGCTCCCAAGAGCGCCCCAAGAGCGCCCCAAAAGGGCCCCAAGAGGCCCCAAGAGGCCCCCAAGAGGCCTCCAAGAGGCCCCCAAAAGACCCCAAGGGGCCACAAGCGGCTCCCCGATATACGCAAGAGGCCCCCGGGACCGCCAAGAGGCCCCAAAGACGGCCCAAGAGGCCCCTACGCTCGCCATTGTCCTTTTCCTCCTCCTCTTTTTCTTCCTCCTCCCTCCTCCCGCCCCCTCCTCTTCCTCCTCCTCCTCTTCCTCCTCCTCTTTCTCCTTATCCTTTTCCTTCTTCTCGTCCTCCTCGTCCTCGCAATTCTTTATCTCCTCCTCCTCATCTTCCTCCTCCTCCTCCTCCTCCTCCTCCTCCTCCCCCTCCTGCTTCTGCTCCTCCTCCTGCTCCCCCTCTTCCTCCTCCTACTCCGACGACGACGCCTCCTCCTACATCCTCCCCCTCTTGGGGTATATGGCGGCTCACCCCGCCTTTTGTTCTTCTGCATGCTCCCCCGCTTCCCTCATAACCTCTACTCCCCTGGGACTCATTTCTGGACGGGCCGGTGGGGATACTTTCTTGTTGGTCGGCGGCTCCAAGGCAACGGACAAGGAGCGAAAGCGGCGTCCGGGTCACGGCACGGGGCAAACCGGTGGGGGTACTTTTTGATTGACGGCTCCAGGGACAGATCCGAGAAGCGGGACGGGCGCGGCTGGGGCACAGGGCGAGATAATTGGCTACGACGGAGCATAGGCCGACGCAACAAGTGCACTTGCAAGAGCCAAAATGCCCCCCATTAAGATGCGGGCGACCCAGGAGCGGGGACGCAGGCATCATATTGAAACAGACGGAAGAGAAGTCGCACTGTGGCGCCTACTCGAACCGTACTGACCAGCGCGTACTGGCGTGAGCCAAGCTGCGCTGTGGCAGCACGGGGGGCCCGTGAGGCCGCACCGTCGAACACGATGAGGAGGCGAGAGAGCAAGGAAAGGCGGCGGGTGCGAGAGCACGCGCGGGCGGAAGAGGGGGAGCCGAGGAACGCCTCACTCACTTGGACTCCTGGGCGCGATCGAACAGCAACCGACCTATGCTCGGAGACGTCGACCCAGTCGCGGGATCCGAAACCTGCGACTGCCTGACCCAAAGTGTCGGGGGGACGCAGCAGCAGGCATGGCCGAGCGCCATGGACCACCCGGCAGGAGGGCTGGAACACTGCCCAAGGATGAGCCACTTGTGCAGTACCGGGAGCACGAAGGTGGCTCCTGCCGAGAGAGGTGAACCAAGTCATCGGCAAACAACGCGGGCAGCTTATCCATCACGATGGACGGGGGAACAAAGCGGCGAGCGTCAACCGGGGAAGCAGGGGCGGACCAGATGGGGGATCGTCGGCAGTCGAGCAAAGAAAGGGTGTACCACTTGTCGGGTCCGGACTCTCCCCAGGTCCGGCCCCAGGTGGTGCCGGGGCGGGGTGGCGCGCCAGGCTGCGTCCGGCCGTAGCCCAGGACCAGGCACCGGGAACCACTCCCAGACCACGTGGGCGAACCGCTCCCGCTCCAGGGGCTGGAGTCGCACCGGCGGGGGGGGAAGCCGAAGGCCCGAGTTGTCCGAAACAACACCTGGCAGCAGCGCGGCCCGACCGCACTTCGGAACTCTGCCAGGGAGCCTTCAGGTGTCAAGTAAGCCCGAGTGCTCCAGAGGAGCCTCGGTAGGGGGGAAAACGAGCCCAGGACCAGGCACCGTGAATCACACCCAAACCACGTGGGCGAACCGCGCCCGCTCCAGTGGCTGGAGTCGCACCGGCGGGGGCGGACTGCAGAAGGGCCAAGTTGTCCGAAACAACACCTGGCAGCATCGCGGCCCGACCGCACCTCGGAACTCTGCCAGTGAGCCTCCCGGTGGCAGGTAAGCCCGAGTGCTCCCGAGGAGCCTCGGTAGGGGGGAAACCGTGTGGCGCCGTATCAGCAGGAGGAGGAGGGGGAGAGGAGGAGACGCAGCCGATAGCCGCACAATCCAGTAAATAAACGGAGGAGGGGGAGGGGCGACGCCAATGCAGACACTGCGAGTACTGTGGCCTGTGCGATCCTTCCACCGTGCGCTGTGGGGGGTCCTCTGCGACCGCGGGGGGAACAGAGCGCCAGACCACTGTGAAGGACCGCGCTGCCACTTGCTCTGGGCAGCACCGACGGGGGGAAGCACGTGCGGTGTGACCACGTGGCGTGGCGCGTTCGGAATCACCTCTGTGATCCCTCCACCGATCCCTGTGGAGGGTCTTCAGCGACAACGGGGGGGGAACACCACGCCAGTCCACTGGCGGAGGACAGTGCTGTCACTTCGTGGTGCCCTGGATCTCCACTCCGCAGGCCTCTGCCTTCCTGGTTGTTGCGCGTGCGCCCCGGACGATCAGAGAAACCACGAGCCGAGAAGGCAGCCAGCGAGCCGAAGCGGCGGCTTCGGCGACACGCAAAGGGGGGCGAACGGGCAGCGTGTCGCCCAGCATCGGGGGGCGGGAGGCCAGGAAAAGCTCGGGACGCAGGCGACCGTCAGGGGGATACGCAAAGCGTAAAGAAACCAGTGTTCTTTTGCTTGCCTATTGCGACCGCTCCAGGGGGACCTGTCAATCCGTCGCCCGCACAGCGCGTCCCTCCGACGTAGTGTGGCCACAGCCTCCGCCGTCCCGCCGTGACTTCCCACTCTGTTCTTCTGTCCTGCTGGTACAGAGGACTGCAGTCGGACGGCTAGTCCGTAGGGGGGAACACCGTTGCTTCCGCAGCCTCCGCCGTCTCCGCCGTGACTTCCCGCACCTCCCCACAGGCCGGCTGGCGCAGCTGAAGGGGGGGGGGGGGGCGTTCAAGGAGGAGGAGGAGGAGAAGGAAGGGAGTCGCAGCCGATAGCCGCACAATCCGGTGAATTGGAGGAGGAGGGGGAAGAGGCAGCACCGCTTCGATCTGAGTCGGAGTCGCCGCTGTGGTCCCTCCGCTGACAAGCGGATCCTGGCGCTGTAGTAATGGCGCTTCGTTATTGTATATAGCTGATCAGATTCCCGCACGCGCGAATCCCAGCAATGTGATTGATGACGTCGGGCTCCGACTTCACCTCCAGCGGGGTCTCTGGGCAACAACACTGTCCACTGCCGTATTTCGCTTTCCTGCACGCAGTGACCCCAGCGTTATGGCTAATGAGATGGGGTCTCAGTGTGGATTGCCGCTGATATCTGCTTGCGACAAGTGAAATGGGGTCTCACCGACAAGTGCCAAAGCTCGCTGCCTCTGATTGCGGGTTCGCCTCCCGCGCTTCTTCAATTACACGTGGCCGGGAAGAAATATAACCCCCCAAGAGGGGTATGATCGAAGACGAAGAGGGCGGGTATCCAGGGTTTGGGATATGCATAGTGAATGACACGCGGGCAGATAGGAGCGAACAGTCTTATAATGATTGTTGTTGTTGTTGTTGTTGCTGCTGTTGTTGTTGTTGTTGTTGTGGTTGTTGTTGTTGTTGAACTCTCATTCTTAAAGAATAAGTATTGTTGATCCCCCCCCACCGGTGCACATTGTTTTTTTCAATTGAAGTGCCCCCCCCGGGGCTCGCACCTTGTTTCTTGTCAAGGAAAATCTTCCTGCTCAAACTGGCCCCCTGGCCCCAGGGTTACAACAACAACGGCTCCGCGCCTAAGACTTCCTCACTCACAATTTGACCAGGACCCCCGCTCCCGTCCGAGACTTCCTTGCATTTGATTCAAGAATCGCGTTCTCGCTTGGGACTTCCTTACGATTTATTCAGGAATCGCTCCTCCTGCGCTCTGGAGTCGCGCTCTCGCTGGAGACCTGCTTGCAATTTGCTGACGAATAACGCCCTTGCGTTGGAATCTTTTGCAATTTACTCCAGCGCCGCGCTCCCGACACCCAGGCACCCAGGAATCGCGCTCACGCGTAGGACTCCTTCACAAATTACCTAGGGATCGGGATCTCGCTGCCCTTCGTGGCCCCGTTGCAGCCCTTCGTGGCCCCCTCGCTTTGTTTCGTGGCCCCGTTGCAGCCCTTCGTGGCCCCCTCGCTTTGTTTCGCGGCCCCGTTGCAGCCCTTCGTGGCCTCCTGATTGCCCTTCGTGGCCCCGTTGCAGTCCTTCGTGGCCCCCCTCGCTGCCCTTCGTGGCCCCGTTGCAGCCTTTTGTGGCCCCGTTGCTGCCCTTCGTGGCCCCGTTGCAGCCCTTCGTGGCCCCGTTGCAGCCCTTCGTGGCCCCTTCGCTGCCCTTCGTGGCCCCGTTGCAACCCTTCGTGGCCCCATCGCTTTGTTTCGTGGCCCCATATATGTATGCCCTTCGTGGCCCCCGCTCGTTCGCGCCCGTGGTGGCCCCATATGCATGCCCTTCGTGGCCCCGCTGTCGCCCTTCGTGGCCCCCTCGCTGCCCTTCGTGTCCCCGTTGCTGCCCTCAGTGGCCCCGTCCCCTTCGTGGCCCCCGCTCGCGCGCCCGTGTGGCCCCATATGCATGCCCTTCGTGGCCCCGCTGTCGCCCTTCGTGGCCCCCTCGCCCCATGTGCATACCCTTAGTGGCCCCGCTGTCGCCCTTCGTGGCCCCCTCGCTGCCCTTCGTGTCCCCGTTGCTGCCCTCAGTGGCCCCGTCCGTACCCCCCGCGGCCCAATATACGCATGCCCTATGTGGCCCCCGCTCGTTCGCGCCCGTTGTGGCCCCATGTGCATGCCCTTCGTGGCCCCGCTGTCGCCGTTTGTGGCCCCCTTCATTGTCCTACGTGGCCCAGGTGCTACCCTCAGTGGCCCCATCGTTGCCTTCTGTGGCCCCGCATTATCTGCCCTTCGTGGCCCACGCTCGTTCGCGCTCTTCGTGGCCCCATACGCATTCCCTTCGTGTCCCCGCTGTCGCCCTTCGTGGCCTACTTCGTGTCCTTCGTGGCTCTGCTGTCGTTCTCTCTCGCTCTCGCTTTCGCTCGTCGTCGTCGTCGCCGTCGCCGTCGTTGCCGTCGTCGTCGACGTCGTCGTCGTCGTCGTCGTCGTCGTCGTCGTCGTCGTCGTCGGTCCCCTGTCCGTCCCTCTTGGGGTCGGGTCGACGGTCCGCGGCCGCCCCGCCGATCAGCGCTGCCGCTGGCCAGGCCGACGGTCCTCGGCCGCCCCGCCGCTTGCCGGGGCCCGGCCTGCAGGGAAGAAAGGTATACCCCCCAAAAGGGGTTCGATCGAAGACGAAATGGGCGGGTATCGAGGGTTTGGGAAATTCGCGTTATTCGACACTCGAGCAGATAAGGGCGAACAATCTTAAAATGATTGTTGTTGTTGTTGTTGTACCCGCCCGCGACCCACCCGCGCGCGACCCACCCGCGACCCACCCGCGACCCGTCCGCGACCTGGCCCGCGACCCATCCGCGACCCACCCCGCGACCCGCCCGCGACACGCCCACATTGCCGTAACGAAAAAAATCGGCGCCTGCGGCGATTTCGTTGTCGGAGGTGAGGGGGTGAGATCGAAGTGGGGCGGAGAGCCCCCCTACCGGGAAATCGATCTCGGTTTCGTGTTCGTGCGTGCCGTGCGTGCGGGCGAGGCGAAGCTGCGTGGGCGGGCGAGAGGAAAGTCTCCTGTGGCTGAGGCGCGGCCGGAGCAAATGATTCTCCACCGGGGTCATTTGGATCAGGACTTGGGTGAGTTCAGAAGTGACGCGCCTACGGCGCCGCAGTTGGCTCACTTCCTTTTGCTCCAGGTGGCGGCTACGAGGCGGTGGCTCATTAGCGCCTTCGACGTGGAGGCGACGTTCCTCAACGGCGCTCTTATTATTTCCTTCCTTTCTGTTCTCAGCTTGAGATCGAAGAATCCCGGACAATCCAGAACCAAATCCCGAAAACCATGCCATTTTTCTCTCCCGATGCAACCAAGCGCGCAAAGAGAGACGCAACATGCGCGCGCTGGCACGAATGCGCGGACAAGCATGCACATCAACACGCACACACGAACGGCAAGACATGCCTCACGAACGCAAGCGCGCGTGAGTGTGTGCATGGATGCAAACGCGAGAACAAGCACGCACGCGCACGCGCCAGAGAATCGGCCTCATCTACCTGACGATACTAAAAAAGTACACGTGGCCAGGGGGCAGCCCAGCGAATGAGCTAGACTGGCTGGCCAACGCACGGATTGATCCCACAATCGCACGGCTAAGCCACCGGGCAGCGCAGCGAAAGATCTACACTGGCTGGCCAACGCACGGATATATCCCACAATCGCGCGGCCTCACCTGGAAACCTCAGAAACCATCACCGCCACCATTAAATGGTGCCACTAGCCAGACCTTGCAGCCATCCTCAGCCCAATCGCGATGAACGCCGTCGCAGTTGGGACGAGGAGGATGTCCTGAAGAATGGTAGACAACGCAATCAATTGAGCGGCGTCCTGCTGGTCAAGGAGGTTTGCGATCAGGATCACGGTGGCGCCAGTCGGGCCGATCGGCTGCACGAAGAAAGCGAGGCGGGACCACCGGTCCTCAGGAAGGTTGTCTTGCAACAAGGTGGCGGTCGCCACGATGATCGCGGGGACCACCACGATCTTCGTGACGGCGAGGAACACCAATGTCTGGTGGGAGATGCCCGAGGACCCTCCGCCGAAGATGTCCCAGACCCGTTCCAACTGCTTGATACGCAACCCCAGGGAGGCAGCTGCTATGAGGTTGGCCATGGTGGTGTAGCCTTTGCCAATGGTGTAAGCCATGCTCGTCGCAAAGCGCAAAGGCGAGGCAGAGTCGAAGAGCGCGTGCTGGAGCGGCGGCACGCAAGACACAACGAGGCCGCACAAGGTTGCGAGGATCGCGGGCTGGGAGCACATCGTCTTTAGCTCCTCCGCCAAGCAACTGCCTGCGTGGGCTCGTGGACCCTCTGGATCAGCGGACAAAAAGCTGGAGTCCGAGTCGCTGTGGCCTGCGTATCCGGACCTCGCATAGGCCAAGCCGACTGTGAACATGAGTACCGATGTGGCTATGTTCACTGCGATGAAACTCACGGACGCGTCCGCGATGCACTGTTCGGCGGCAGGTATGCCCGTCTCTTCCTGTCTGCAGATCGCTTCCACGAAGAGCAATGGTGTGGCCAACACATTCGGAAAGGCAACGGCGAGGACAAACCAAGGCTGGAAGTACTTCTCCGCGCGAGCCAGCGGCAAGATTGACCGGCCGACTACACCCCCAATGAAACAGCACAGGGCGCCGCCAGCCACAAGTTGCCAATGCCCAAGCAGGAACTCTAATGACATGTTGCTGCCGATGAGCGAGAAGTAGAGCGCGGGCAGCAATATATTGTTTGTCAACCTTGACAAAACAGGCATGCCGCCCTTGTCAACGATACCGTAATACGTCATTGCCACGCCGACCAAGACTATCCCAAGCTTTGTCAATACCGCAGTGAGTGCAACAAACACCAATGAAGACCAACGGGTCTCTTCTCGTGGTAGTGCAGCCAAGCTTATGAAGCTCGCGAAAGGCCCTTGACGCACTCCGCGCTCTTCTCCTCCACTCCCCGATGACGACATGTGGGTATAAAAGAATTCGTTGCGGAAGAGACCTTGGGGGTCGACCGCTGTGCAGGCAATCAGGAAATCATCGAACCGCGGGTACAAAGCGAATGTAGCCGGGCTCCTCGTACTGGTCGTGCAACTTCCCCCAATGCGGACGACCAAGAAAAGCATGCGACAGGTTCACGAAGACACTTGCCCATATGTTGAATGTTTGAATCGACGGAATCGGGAAGGCATGGGCTGGCACAATCGCTAACAGGTCGCTGGGGACGTTCGCCTGCAACGACATCTCGAAGTACGCGCAATCGAAACCCTCGCACAAGCTCAGGTATTCCTCCTCACTCTGGCCATACCGCCCATGCAGGTCAAGGTTGTAGTACTCCGGGACCGCCTTCCAGTCGGCATCGCTTATGCGCCACCTTTCCAAAAACTCGCGAAGGAATTGGTGGCCCTGCTCCTTGCGGAAGGAATACTCGATGTCCCAAAATCGCGCAGGCTGCACGCTCGCATGACCCATGGCCTTGAACGCAGTATCAACGCAACTGTCCCACCTGACAAGGAATTGAGATGTCCAATAGAGGTCGGGAGTCACAGTCCCAGGAGAGCATCGATCCCCGAAGGCTGGGAACCAAGACTTGTTGTGTATGTGCTCCAGGAGGAGGTTGTAATCCGCCGGCCCCCTTGTGTGGCCACCAGGCTGTAGGCGCGAGGTTCGCAGTTTCCTCTGCCAGTCGTAGGTTGTAGTTGCCAGTGTTACAGTTCTGCTTCTTGCTGGTTACTGTAACTAGTTGATTGACCGCGCGAGGGGGGGGGAGGCCCAAACAAGACTTTTTTTAGCACCCCCTGGGCGCGTTGTCTGAATTGCTGGGGGGGGCTCGGTGCCACCCCTCACGCAGATCCGCGGGGTCAGGGTCCAAAAATACACGGGATTTGCCACATTTCTGAAATTCGGTGCCACCCCTCACGCAGATCCGCGGGGTCAGGGTCCAAAAACACAGGGGATTTGCCACATTTCTGAAATTCGGTGCCACCCCTCACGTCCGTAGCCATTTTGGCTCAAGCCATTTTGGCTCAAGTGTTTCGGCTCAGGACTTGACATTCTGGCGTGGGGGATTCTGCGGCCCCCGTCCGCTCCTGCGCCATGTCTAATGCTGGCCGCCCGTACCTTCAGTGCAGTGAGTGTGAGCACAGCTGGATCTATGCGCATAATCCTCGTACTCATTGTAAGTTTTGTTGGTCGGCCTTCCCTGGCCGATCGGATCGCCCAGACTCCCACGCTGGCCATGGCAAGGGAAAGGGGAAAGGAGCAGGGAGCAAGGGAGTGCCGAATGGGAAAGGTCCCAAGATGCAGGTGTATTTGCGTGACTCCGTGCATGCCCAGCAGACGGACGAGGACGACGTGCGGCACTTGGAGGTCCTCATCCAGGCCGAGCAGTCGTTTCTTGATAAACTCAATGGGTTGGCTAAGTATTGTCCGGTCGACGATGAGGTCGCTCGTCTTTCGCGCTCCTTGGCTTCGCATCGTCGTCAGCGGTCGGCTCTGCTCACGCCGGTGCAGCAGAAGAGCAGGATCGAGAGCCACATTGATTGGACTACGGCACGCATGGAGAAAGTGGACTCTCAGATCGCTCAGGTTGAATCTGACCTCTTGGAGCTTCAAGCGCGCCGGGCCGTCTTGTCTGGCAGGAACGCCCAGCTCGAGGATGTGTTGGGAAATTGGCAGCGTCAGCTTGATGAATTGGTTGTCCCGGAGGCTGCACCAGATGTTTCACTTCCAGCGGCAGCTCTCGCCACCGTACTTTCAGCAGTACCTGATAATTTCAAGTCTGATCCAGCATTCATGGTGGCAGTCCAGAGTTTGGATGGCGCTGTATCGGGTGCTCCTCAGGTCGTTCCCGCCCCCCTTCCCTGCCTAGGGATGGTGGGGGTGGGTCGTCTGGTCGGGGGGTTGGGTTCCCTCGCTACGCAGCGGCGGCTGCTTCGTCAGGCACGCGCCGTAAGGACAGCAACTACTGGTCTGAGTATCTCGATGAGGACGGCTTCGTTGATGATGGTTGGGATCCTAACGGCGCTGGGTATGACGTTCGCGACCCTGCGGGCAACGTTTTTGTTGATGATGGTTCTGCTTTCGCAGGCGGCAGCTCGCGTCGTTCGAAGCGTGCGTTGGAGAGGGACGCCGAGGCGGAGATGGCGGATTCTAATGCACTTCCTGGCGATGCGGGCCGCCCTAAATCTCCAGGGTAATATCTCCGTGACGGGCCAGCTTGGCCCGTCCCACGGTACCCCATCAAGTGTTTAACCATGGTCAAGAAGGGCCGCCAGGAATCGTCGTGTTCGTGGATGGCGCATCGCTACGGCGAATATTACGTCTTGGTCTTCTGGGCCCACTCTGCTTTCTGGGTGTGGCTCCCGCTTTGATGCTGTATGCGTTCAGGAGCTCATGAGACCTGCTGCAGCTATCGATGAGGCCGTGGTGCAGGCCCATCGTGCCGGATTTCGTGCACTTTTGCACCCCTCGGACCCTACGGAGGCAGGCGGGTTGACTTGCGGAGTGGGGGTCCTGTGCACATGGTCCACGGCATTGAAACCCTTAGATCTTGGATTGGATGATCTGCCGTCTTGCTCACGATTTATTGCTTCCACTTGGTACGGTATCGTTCCGAATGGTGTCACATTGTATTCGCTGTATTTGCATTCCGGGAACGAGCCTGGCACTCGCGAGGCTAATACGGAGCTCTTGTACCAGGTGGCTTCTGTCGTGAAGGCGGCCGGGACTCCTTTCGTGATCGGGGCCGACTGGCAGATGGACCCACGCCTCCTCCGCGACTCTGGCTGGTTGGATTTCGCGAAGGGAGCCCTCCTGTTGAGTGGGCGTGGTGGCAGGAACAAGTGTTCCATCTTCCTTTGCTATCTCTTCTCCAGCTTCAGGACCTCCATGATCACATTGACTCGATGGCTTCTGCGTTGGAGGCCAAGGCGGCGGCTGATCGTCATAAGTCGTGGAAGACGTGGGCGTCTACCGAGGCGTCGAAGGCTTCGTCGTCGGCCTTCCGCTTTCTCCGAGGCTCGGATGCCTGGGTCGATTTCGAGTTGGGCCCGGACGTCACGCACGAGCCCATGGGTACGCCGATGCATCATATCGGAGCTCGTCAGAACTTCTGGCACCCCATCTGGGGGGTGGACGCGGAGTACGAGGCCCCAGTCTTTCCCCCGATGTCCCCTGATGATTTGGATTTACTGGTGATGCCGACCCCCGCCCAGATCCGGAAGGTTGCCTCGCGTTTTAAAGTCAGGACGTCTGTTGGATGCGACTGGCTGCACCCTCGGCACGTCGCGCAGCTGTCAGATGACTGTCTTCGTTGCCTCATTGCCCTGTGGCGCACGATGCTTCTAGTCGGCCGTCCTCCGACCCTGCTGAGATATGTTGTCATGTCCTTGATCCCGAAAGACACTAGTGATCGTCCTGTTGCTTGCTTTGCTACGACGGTTCGGATTCTCCTTCGTTGGTTACGTCGTACTTACAATCAACGATTTTCGGGCTCCACGGCGAGGGACTATTTATTTGGCACAACCGGCAAGTAGTTTGGCATGCGTGTGGCGCCAAGCAGTGATGGCCGAAGTAGCCCATGCGCGAGGGTGGGCGAGCTTGGCTTTGTTACTCGATATCGTGAAGGCTTTTGAGCACGTTATTCACCGGGTGCTTGTCCCGAGGGCCCTTCGATTGGGCTTCAACCCTTGGCTGTTGAAATTTCTCCTGTCGCTCTACGCTGGGCCGCGGTTCATTTCGGTGCAGGGCCTGTGCGGGGACATCGTCAAGGCCACTCGGACAATTATTCCCCATATCCAAAGATGGGGTTCTTGTTATTGGCGGACCGCGCCGGAAGGACACAGGACAGAACACCACACCCACCACTCATCACTCAGACTCACCACTCAGATTCACTCATCACTCAGACTCACTCATGCTCTCTCATCACTCAGACTCAGTCATCACTCAGACTCAGGCGATTCGCTCGTCTCAGCAATCTAAGGGGGGCGGCGGGGGGGTATTTCACGGGGTCCCGTTCGCGGAATTTTGTGGGGATGTCTCAGGCGGTTTGGCCATTTTCTGATCCAACATGTTTCGTTTTCGGAGCAGATTTGGAGGATGTCTCAGGCGATTCGCTCGTCTCAGCACTCTAAGGGGGGCGGCGGGGGGGTATTTCACGGGGTCCCGTTCGCGGAATTTTGTGGGGATGTCTCGAGCGGTTTGCCTGTTTTCTGTGCCAGCATCCTTCGCTTTCGGAGCAGATTTGGAGGATGTCTCGAGCGAGGCGCTCATTTTCACCCCCCAGGTGGGCCAGATTTTGAGGATGTCTCGATCGGTTTGCTTGTTTTGGTGGCCAGGCTCGTGGGCGCATATTCTTATCTGGATGCCACAGGAGGCTCCAACAGGCTCCAGGAGGCCCCAGGAGACATCATGAGGTCCCAGGAGGCATCAGGAGGCCACAGAAAGACTCAAGAGGCCACAGGATGTCCCAAGAGGCTCCAGGAGGCCCCAGGAAGCTCCGGACGGCCTCAGGAAACCACAGGAGGCCCCACGAGGCAACAGGAAGCGCCAGGAGGCCTCGGAAGGCAACAGGAGGCCCCGAGAGGCCCCAGGAGCAGGAGGCTTCAGAAGGCAACAGGAGTGGCTCCAATCCCATGTGTTTTACGTATGCTCCTATCGATTGGGCCTCACCTGGAGCACGAGTCTTTTGATGTTTTACGTATGTTTCTATAGATTGTCCTTCTCCTGTGTACACAATCCTACATATTTTACTAATGTTCCTATATATATATATATATATATATATATATATATATATATACTAGAACCACGCGCGCGCTTCGCGCGCGCTTAGGTTCTAGTTTGCTCCGAAAACGGTGTTCGCAAGCACGGGTCCGATTCCGTGGCGATTCGCGGGAAATCTACGTCCGAAAATGACGTGTTGCCAGAGGCAGGTCCGCGGATGCTTTAATGCAACGTGTCCAGTGTATCCAACGATTGCATACTTGTTACATATGCTACATATTGTATTGTTCTGCAATATTAGGCCCCCCCCCCCTTGGAGCCGCGCCACATCGTCGGACCAAATCTGGAGGGCCTCATTCTGGGCCTCAAAACATAGAAAGACCTATGGAAAATCAACAATTTCGGCCTCTTGGGCCTCTTGGGACTCCAAGAGGGCCTCAAGATGGCCGACGATGGCCCCAAGACAGCCCAAGACGGCCTCAAGACGGCCCAAAATGGCCCCAAGAGGGCCCATGAGGCTCCCAAGAAGATCCACGAGAGCACTCAAACCCGAACAATCTTTCCATGACACCCTCACCCTTAGACCCGAACCTTGAGACCGAAGACCCGAGCCCAGAAATCGAACCCGAACGCCTCAACATCTCAAATGAAGAGGCTCATCCCCGCTCCACCGTTTCCTCCTTCCTTCTGAATCCTTCCTTCTTCCACTTGCTCAAACTCCTCCTCCTCCTCCTCCTCCTCCTCCTCCTCATCGCCCTCCTCCTCCCACTCCTCCTCCTCCTCCTCCTCCTCCTCCTCCTCTCCTCCTCCTTCTCCTCCTTCTCCCCCTCCTCCTCCTCCTCCTCCCCCTCCTCCTCCTCCTTCTCCTCCTTCTCCTCCTCATCCCCGTCCCCCCCCTCCCCCTCCTCGTCCTCCCCATCCCCCTCCAATGCGCCGGGCCGGGCATGGTATGGAAACTGCCTTCGCCGACTCTCTGCCGCCTTGCCTCTTGGGGCCTCTTTGGGGCCTCTTAGGCACCTCTTGGAAGCCTCTTGGGGGCCTCTTGGGGGCCTCTTGGGGCATCCTGGGGCCTTCTTGGGGTTGTCTTGGGGCCCTCTCGGGCCGTTTTGGGGGCCTCTTTGGCCGTCTTGGCGCCCTCTCGGGCCGTCTTGGGCGCCTCTTGGGAACCTCTTGGGCCGTCTTGGGGCGGTCGTGGGGGTCTTTTCGACCGTCTTCAACGCCGTGAAGGCCCAGGAGCGTCCCGGGAGGCCTTCCTGGGCTGTCTTCGGGCTATCCTAGGGCGCCTCGTGGGGCTTTCGGACCGCTCCGACAGCCAAGGGAGCTGATATCCTAAAAATGTACGTTTTACGAAGGGAATGGGGCCATTTTGGTCTCCCGGGGCGCTCTTGGGGGGCCTCTTGGAGGCCTCTTGGGGCGGTTTGATGGCCTCTTGGCCCTTCTGGAAGCGATCTTTTGCGGTCTTGAAGCGATCCTGGGGTTCTCTCGGCGCTCTTGGAGCCTTCTTGGGCGGACTGGGCAGCCCGGGGGCCGCCGGAGGAGCGTCCCGGGAGGCCCTCCTGGGCCGTCTTGGGGCTGTCCTCAGTCGTCCTGGAGCGTCCTTGGGCGCCTCGTGGGGCTTTCTGGCCGCTCCGACAGCTAAGGGAGCTGATATCGTAAAAATGTACGTTTTACGAAGGGAATGGGGCTATTTTGGTCTCCCGGGGCGCTCGTGGGGGGCCTCTTGAAGGCCTCTTGGGGCGGTTTGAGCGCGTCTTGACCCTTCTGGAAGCGATCTTTGGCGGTCTTGAAGCGATCCTGGGGTTCTCTCGGCGCTCCTGGAGGGCCTCATTCTGGGCCTCAAAACATAGAAAGACCTATGGAAAATCAACAATTTCGGCCTCTTGGGCCTCTTGGGACTCCAAGAGGGCCTCAAATGGCCGACGATGGCCCCAAGACAGCCCAAGACGGCCTCAAGACGGCCCAAAATGGCCCCAAGAGGGCCCATGAGGCTCCCAAGAAGATCCACGAGAGCACTCAAACCCGAACAATCTTTCCATGACACCCTCACCCTTAGACCCGAACCTTGAGACCGAAGACCCGAGCCCAGAAATCGAACCCGAACGCCTCAACATCTCAAATGAAGAGGCTCATCCCCGCTCCACCGTTTCCTCCTTCCTTCTGAATCCTTCCTTCTTCCACTTGCTCAAACTCCTCCTCCTCCTCCTCCTCCTCCTCCTCCTCATCGCCCTCCTCCTCCCGCTCCTCCTCCTCCTCCTCCTCCTCCTCCTCCTCCTCCTCCTCTCCTCCTCCTTCTCCTCCTTCTCCCCCTCCTCCTCCTCCTCCTCCCCCTCCTCCTCCTCCTTCTCCTCCTTCTCCTCCTCATCCCCGTCCCCCCCCTCCCCCTCCTCGTCCTCCCCATCCCCCTCCAATGCGCCGGGCCGGGCATGGTATGGAAACTGCCTTCGCCGACTATCTGCCGCCTTGCCTCTTGGGGCCTCTTTGGGGCCTCTTAGGCACCTCTTGGAAGCCTCTTGGGGGCCTCTTGGGGGCCTCTTGGGGCATCCTGGGGCCTTCTTGGGGTTGTCTTGGGGCCCTCTCGGGCCGTTTTGGGGGCCTCTTTGGCCGTCTTGGCGCCCTCTCGGGCCGTCTTGGGCGCCTCTTGGGAACCTCTTGGGCCGTCTTGGGGCGGTCGTGGGGGTCTTTTCGACCGTCTTCAACGCCGTGAAGGCCCAGGAGCGTCCCGGGAGGCCTTCCTGGGCTGTCTTCGGGCTATCCTAGGGCGCCTCGTGGGGCTTTCGGACCGCTCCGACAGCCAAGGGAGCTGATATCCTAAAAATGTACGTTTTACGAAGGGAATGGGGCCATTTTGGTCTCCCGGGGCGCTCTTGGGGGGCCTCTTGGAGGCCTCTTGGGGCGGTGTGATGGCCTCTTGGCCCTTCTGGAAGCGATCTTTTGCGGTCTAGAAGCGATCCTGGGGTTCTCTCGGCGCTCTTGGAGCCTTCTTGGGCGGACTGGGCAGCCCGGGGGCCGCCGGAGGAGCGTCCCGGGAGGGCCTCCTGGGCCGTCTTGGGGCTGTCCTCAGTCGTCCTGGAGCGTCCTTGGGCGCCTCGTGGGGCTTTCGGGCCGCTCCGACAGCTAAGGGAGCTGATATCGTAAAAATGTACGTTTTACGAGGGGAATGGGGCTATTTTGGTCTCCCGGGGCGCTCGTGGGGGGCCTCTTGAAGGCCTCTTGGGGCGGTTTGAGCGCGTCTTGACCCTTCTGGAAGCGATCTGTGGCGGTCTTGAAGCGATCCTGGGGTTCTCTCGGCGCTCCTGAAGCCCTCTTGGGCGGGCTGGAACGCGCGGGGGCCGCCGGAAGGGCGCCCCGGGAGAGGGCCGCACCCTATATACAAGGGAGGTTCCGGCCCGGGGCCCGGGGCCCGGGATCTCCCATATATGTATATATATATATATATATATTATATATATATATATATATATATATTGGGCCTCTCCTGGGGCACGAGTCCTTTGTGTTTGACGCGTGTTCCTATAGATTGCCCTTCTCCTGTGGCACGAATCCGCAATGGTTTATGTACGTCTGTTGCTATATATTGCGCCTCTCCTGGGGCACGAAACCTCCCTAGGAGGTCCCAGGAGGCCCCAAGAGGCTCCTGGAGACCCCAGGAAGCCCCAGTAGGTTTCAGGAGGCCCCAGGAGGCCCGAGGCTCATGCACAAAGACGCGCTCGTACTACTGAGGCTCATTCACACTCCAATTCATTCGCAGTTAGATTTATGTCCTGACCGTCACAACTGAAGCCCGTGTATATTCGAAAGCTCTTGCGCCTAGACATTCACGGCGGACAGGTCCATACGAATAGATGCACATATGGGGAGCTCCACGCAGTGAGTAATTGCTGGGTGTGCGTTTGCAGACCTGTTGATGCGCTGCATGATCGTCCCCGACCTCGACGTCCAGGTCGGTGCTTTCAAGTATGCCCAGTACGGCGTGGTGGCCGACGACGTCCAATTCATCATGATCGGGACTGTCCGGTTTCTCGCTGATCGGGCCCCTGTGGTTGCAGCAGCTTTGATGCACGCCTTGAATTGCAATGCGCAACTCCCTGTGTCCGTTGACCCTAAAAAGCTTGTCTTGCTGTGTTCTGACCCTTCTGTTGCACGTGACGTGATTGCTGCCACACGGCCGCTTGCTCCCCTAGCAGGCCGGCCGTTGCCCGCCGCGGCGAGAAATTTGGGAGTGGACTTCGCGCTCGTGCCTCGCCGTGGGCTGCTCCGTCGCGTCCGGCAGAAACGCTGCAAGGGCGCATCGCAGAGGGCGCGCCGAGCGGCGCGGCTCCGCAAGGCCGGCGGACCCGTAGGCCGGCTGGTCAGGCAGGGCATACTTCCCGCAGCCATGTATGGATCTTCGGTGACGGGGGTCAGCACGCCTCGCATTAAAGAGTTACGCTCCTTTTATCGCGTGGCTTTGTCGACCCGGAGCCACAGATGCGTTACGATGGATCTGGCTCTGGACAAGATCGTGAATCCCGCCGTGCCTGCCCACGTCGATGTAGTCATGATGTGGTTGGCATCTCAGTGGAATTGCTTTTTACCGCGTTGTTTCTTGGATGAAGCTCTTTCGTGGGCGATTGCCAATGTTTCTCTGGACACCCACTGGGACGACCTTCGGGGACCAGCTTCTGCATTGGTTGCCACATTGTTGAGACTTGGTTGGTCTTTTATGTCACCATCACTTTGGGTCACACCTGGGGGTCATACTGTTGACGTCGATCACACTTCTCCGCGAGATGTAGCATGTGTTGTGACATGGGACGCGGAGGTTTGGTCTTGGTGTCAATCTATACCGAACCACCCCATATTATCTCATTTGGATGGCCCTCCCTACCTTCCTCCACTTCGGAAGCTCGTCGTACGTTTGGGGCGCCAGCAGAGTACGTGTCTTCGTGCAGTGCTTACTGGAGCGATTCACTTATCTTTGGCCTGCTCGCTGTGTGGGCACACCTCGAATGATGAGGCCTCGGCGCTACATCATTTACTCTGGAGCTGTCCTGCTCTCTGGGGAGATCGTCGCACCTACGGTCTGCCAGCCCATGTGGAGCGAGTTCGTGCGAGGTTCCCGGCGGATCCACTTTGGCATTCAGCATTAGTGCCTGACCCTGAGCGGCTCCTCCCCTACCCCCTCCTGAGCCTGGAGGTCCACTGGGACTTCCAAGGTGGCTCTGACCAGCCGTTGTTGGTTTCGCCCGTTTTCGGCGACGGCTCGGGCCTTTATGGGCCATCTCCCCGTGCCCTCCGATGCGGTTTCTCGGCTGTGTCGGTGCGCCTTAGTGGATCTGCTCGCGTAGCAGCTTTTGGGGCATACCCTGGACTACACCAGTCAGTTCCTGGATCAGAGTCCATGGCACTATTGATTTTCTTGCTTCATGCTGTTCCCGATGCGCGTGGATGTTATGAGTATTATGGTGATTGTCAGTGGGTGCTGGATACTTGGTCGGCTCCTGAGTCCCATGCTGTCTCGGGCTGGGCCCCGCACGCCGACATTTGGAGGCGCATCCAGTTTAAAGCCCGTGATATCGGATATGATCTGATCTCTGTGCGCAAAGTGACTTCGCATTTAGACGTGATGCCGCCTGTGCAGGCGGCCTGGATGACTACAGGCAACGACTGCGCCGACACGTATGCCCGACGTGGGGCTGAGTTGCATCCCGTGGATTCGGATGCTATGACCCGCATTGCACGTTCTCGCATAGTGGTCGAGCATGTTGGCATGTTTGTGGCCCACATGGCCAGCAAGGGCCTTGCCAAATTAGATGGCCTCCCCCGTCTCCCTCGTCCTCCTCCTCCCCGTCGTGCCCCCTCTCTTTCCCTTGTCCTCCCTCCTCGGGGTGTGCCCCATGAACTGGTCTGGGATCAAGATGTCCAGCGTTTCCGTTGCATAGCGTGCTGGTATTCCAGCCGCCATAAGCATGCCCTAGCCAAACTCCCTTGTCCCGCCCCGCACGGCACGGGACATACAGTAATGAAAGCCGGCCCTTACATATTTTGTAAACTTTGTGGGTCGCATTCTTCGACAAATATGTCACACTTGTCTCGCCAGTGTTTGCGCAAAGCGGCTTCCAGAACAGGCCGCGATCGATTGGGCCGCCTGCTGGGCGGGCTTGACCCTAGGCGCAATGTTTCGCTGGGACCTGTCGTCCCTGCCACTCTCCGACTGTATCACGAGTTCGGGGATTTAGCTGCTGTGGACCCCCAGCTTGCGTGGGTTCCCCACCTTGCCAGCTTCACACGGTAAGCTGCTCGACGGTGACGGCCTCCACGACTATGATGCGATATTTAATGCGATATTCTTCAATCTCAGTAGGGTGTTGACAAAAGGGGGCGTGGCAAAAGGGGGGGGGTCTTGAGCCACTGCTGACTACTCATGCCGATGCTATGCCGATACTCCCCTGTCCCACGAAAAGTGGCCATTTTTGTTGGCAAGTGCGGCCCTTGCTGTGCTCCGCCTGCTGCCTGAAGCGGCAGCCACCGCCTGTGTGTTTCACCTTCTTCTCTTTTCGGACCTGCCTCTTCGGAGGCAGGCCAATCCATAGTCCACGCAGATCCGCGGGGTCAGGGTCCAAAAACACCGGGGATTTGCCACATTTCTGAAATTCGGTGCCACCCCTCACGCAGATCCGCGAGGTCAGGGTCCAAAAACACATGGGATTTGCCACATTTCTGAAATTCGGTGCCACCCCTCACGCAGATCCGCGGGGTCAGGGTCCAAAAACACAGGGGATTTGCCACATTTCTGAAATTCGGTGCCACCCCTCACGCAGATCCGCGGGGTCAGGGTCCAAAAACACATGGGATTTGCCATAGTTCTGAAATTCGGTGCCGCCCCTCACGCAGATCCGCGGGGTCAGGGTCCAAAAACACAGGGGATTTGCTACATTTTAAATTCGGTGCCACCCCTCACGCAGATCCGCGGGGTCAGGGTCCAAAAACACCGGGGATTTGCCACATTTCTGAAATTCGGTGCCACCCCTCACGCAGATCCGCGGGGTCAGGGTTCAAAAACACCGGGGATTTGCCACATTTCTGAAATTCGGTGCCACCCCTCACGCAGATCCGCGGGGTCAGGGTCCAAAAACACAAGGGATTTGCCACATTTCTGAAATTCGGTGCCACCCCTCACGCACATCCATCGCAAGGCGTGGTAACCCAAACTGCGAGTACTCCCTCGGCCCTTTAATCCCAAGGTGTGGTAACCAAGCTCGTAAACCATACACGTCTTACCAATCGCCCTGTGTGGTAACCCCTCTTGTGATCAGTTGGTTTTGCCGATTGCGAATCGGCCTCGCATGAAGTTCCGATACTGCTGCACGACAGCGCCAAAGCCTCATGACTTAGCTCTTCCATGGCCCATTCTCCGAGAGAGGGGGCCGGCGGCAGGGGGCGAAGCCCTTTCGGATATTTCTGCATGCCAATGCAAGGGCAATTTTCCTCTTCCGCTTCCCTCTTCTCCGCAGGCATGCCGTAGATGACGACCCCGTGATCCTCGGCTGGAACCCAATACCAATGAAACATCATGGCGCCCTCAGGCAGAGACGCAACAATCGCGCTGACGTTACTCAGAACTTTGTCGCTGAAATTCGGGATCAGGTGCGTCACCCTGCGCAAGTAGAAGGTCGGCACTACCTCGAGCGTGGCCGTGACGATGATACCGCAGAAGCCCAGCCCCACTGCGGCGGCTTTGAAGAGGGGATCCGACTTCTGCAAACTCTGCAAAGTCCCTTTGGAGTGTAGAATCTCAAGACCAGCGAGGCCTGCAGCGATGCTTTTGCCCCACCCGTTCTGACCGCTACCGTGTGAGCCCGTGGCGATCGCGCCGCCCACAGCCTGGTAGCTGATCGCGGAGATCATGGTGTTGAGAGATAGGTTGCGCTGAGTCAAGGCAACATTCAAGTCAGCAAGATTGATGCCGGCTTCAACTTTTATGTGCGCCTTCCCCTCGTCCCCGATCGGCGTCACCGAGAGAACTCTGTTGAGTGCCCGCAAACTGATGGATGTCCCTGGTCCCACAGTCTCAGATCCGGGAACGCTGATGTTGCTCCACGAGTGGCCGCTGCCGATCACCTTCAGCGGTATGCCATTGACGCTAGCATGTTGCACGATCTCCACGAGTTCCTCCTGCGACGCCGGCATGTGGAAGGCGCGCGGCGACCACTGGACATTCCCCATCCAATTAGTGCACTGTAGAGCTTCGCCCACGTGGCCCGCGGCATGCCATCCGCACCCTTGTGGAGATGCCGCATCCGCGGTGGCCTCGCTTTTGTGGAACAACACATGCCATGCGCCGTCAGTGTCTCCTGTAACTTCAGGTTGTGGCCGTGAGGAGGGAGCCGCCGCGCAACACGACAGCAACACAAACCATGCCAACGGGCCCATGGCCGAGCGGCAAACGACCGAATCTCTCAAACCTTCTGGGCCTCAACCAATACAGATGTGGCACATGTTGAATGTGGTGCCAGACCTGGTTTGCATCTAGGTGAGAGAACAATCTTAAGGCGGATCCTCCTGAGACAACGAGTTCCGAAACAACATGTCGCGACGGAAAGCAAGATCGTCAAGTACACATCTCTCACTTAACCGAGCGCAGAAAATGGCACCTCAATTCCTTGTGTATGCCAAAATCATAAGCCATAGGATTGTTCAAAGATCTCTGCTTCAAATCAGCCTTTTGCAGGGGAGCAAACAACTCAACACACACGAACAACAGACACAGACAACACAAAGAAAACAAGCAATCAACACAAAACGTCACAATACCACACAAACAACAGACAAGATCAGACAAGAACAAACTACACAAACTAACATTGCCAAAAGTCATGAACACATGGCACAAATCAACAAAAGTCATGAACTTAGGGCTAAAAATCATGCGAACAAAACCTAAAACGGAAACATACCAAAACATTGGGCCGACATCCAAAACACAGAACACTCCATAATTTCATGAAACAGAAATGGGCAACCCGGCCCGAAACCGCGGAACAACTCAGAAAAAAACGTTATCGGCCCGAACCAGACGCGCCACAATCGCACCGATGACGACATTGAGCCCGAATATTCAGGCGTCGAAGAGGACATCAGCAGGCTTTCCCTCGATGAGGTCGTCGCTGCGCAATCAGGAGAAGCGCTAACATAGAAAGAGGCAACGCTCGAGGAAGACTGTATGCAAGAGGCCCGAATTAAAGTAATGAGAGATGAATGGAATGAGACGAGAACCAAACCATGTGGAGAAGTATGTCACGAACAGAGATACCACAACTCATTTCTGTGAAACATCTGGCATGGAAGCAAAGAGATATCATGATGCAATTCACGATAATGTCATGTGTACCGAAAGGTGAAACAGAGGGGTAACGCGATGTGTTGCTCGCAGGGAAACATGAAACCAAGTGGTCACCCACCAGCAGGGAGAACACCACGTGGAAGCGCGCCACCTGCAGACACAAATAGGACGCGCCCATACAGTCTGAATGGTGATCGTGAGTTATACGTAGAGACATGCACAAACAGGGGGGTGCATATGGTAAGGGGGCGAAGCGAGAGACCGCGAGGGAGACCGCACGTTTGGCACTGCGAACTTGTGAAGTGTAAGGGTCTCATGTAGAGCACTCTGCCGATGTGGGGGTTTGCGGCAACATCAGATGCGGTCTTCCCTGGCTCAGCCCGCCTATACGTAGCGAGATGCACAATCAAGGGTGGCGGCGGACGCTAAGGGAACGAAACGGGAGACCGCGAGGGCCCGTTGCTCCCGCGGACGCGTCCGAGAGGGTAAAGGGAGACCGCACGTATGGTATTGCGAACTTGTGATGTGTAAGGCTCTCATGCACAGCATTCTGCCGATGTGGGGTTTGCAGTAGAATCAGATGCGGCATCCCATGGTTCAGACAGCGAAGTCTGCACTGGAACACGTAACGAGGTTCACATTCAGGGGCGGCGGCGCACGGTAAGGGAACGAAGCGTGAGGCCACGAGGGCCCGCTGCTCCCGCGGACGCGTTTGAGAGGGTAAAGGGCGAAGTCATGGACGGCAAGCATTCAGCCAGTGTGGGGTTTGCGGTTGAATCGGATGCGGTCTCCCCACGGCACGGTACGCGATGTGTATAACGTGGCGTCTCAGAGCCGCGCCTCAGTCCAGAACATGTTGACCCAGGATTCCCTCACACACCACATCCCCCTCCATCACTCTTCATGTTGCAGTCCTTTGGATCCATGTACGATTTTGTGTTCTGGGGAATCCTCCCGGAGGTTGCACCAGGCACCCGATGTTGCGTATATGCTTACGATGTAGATGGACAACCTACGTGAGCAGACATCAATCACCAGCGGTACGTATTTTGCATGGTTATGGTCTGCATGGACAGCGCGAGACAACGAGAACACGCGCCGACGTGGAGAAAATTGCCCCAGGATTCCGTGCACACGACCCGGCGGATTCCGCGCAAACGACCCGGAGGATTGTCTGTAATTCTGCAAAGTACAAGGACCAGAGGCGTGCCCGGCTAGTCTTGCCTGAGTCGAGACTAAGCATGTTTAGCCTGTCAAGAATAGACGTCTGCGGTCCTTCGAATTCGCCACCAAAAAAGGCCGAACCACAGAAGGCGACAATACCGCGCTCACACACATCCACACACGCACACACGCACCTGCACGGACACACAGGCCTCGGATTTGGCAAAAAGCAAGATCCTGGATTTGGGCACAGCGCTGAATCCTGGATTTGGGCAACGAACAGAACCCTGGATTTGGGCAAAGTGCGGAATCCTGGATTTTCGCAAGGTGCAGAACCTTGGATTTGAGCAAGGTGCGGAATCCTGGATTTTGGCAAGGTGCAAAATCCTGGATTTTAGGAGAGTGCAAAATCCTGGAATTTGGCAGAGTGCGGATTCCTGGATTTTCGCAAAATTGCGGCGCGCTCCGCGATCATCGCCAACGCCCGTGCGCTTCATTCGCCAATCCGCGCGGGGCGCTCCGCGAACATCGCCCGCGTCCGCGCACTTTATTAACCAATCTCTGCGGTGCGTTCCGCGATCACCGTCAACGATCTCGCGCTTCAACAACGAATCTGTGCGGCGCGCTTCGTGCTCATCGCCAACGTCCGTGCGCTTCATCAGCCGATGATCGCGGCGCGCTCGGCGGTCATCGCCAACGTCCGCGCTCCCCATTGGCCAATCTCTTCGGCGCGCTCCGCGATCGACGCCAACAACCACGCGCTTCATTAACCGAGCTCTGCGGCGCGCTCCCCAATGATCGCCACGACGTCCGCGCGCTTCCATTAGCAGATCACTGCGTCGCGCTCCGCGATCATCGCGAACGCCCGCGCGCTTCCTTAGCAAACCCTTGCGCCTGGACCGGACCGACCGACCGGCCTCTTTTTTTTGGGGGGGGGGGGGCGCTGGGAGGACTCTCCCGTCCGCCGGAAATCGTCGTCCCAGCGACCTATTGTTTTGTTTTTTTTGGGGCGTGGTCGTTGGGAGGACTCTCCCGTCCGCCAGAAAGAGTCCTCCCAGCGACCACGCCCCCCCCCCCCCCCAACAAAAAAAAGAGCTTGGGCTTTGGGATCCCACCAGGGTGAAAGTGCCGGAAAAGTGCTGCCCAATGATGGGGTCGAGGTCCCGCGAATCGTTTCCTGAGGGCCCCTCCCGGGGGTTTTCTGGTCAAAAAACCCAAACACCGAAAATACTTTTCGTGTGTGTGGTGTTTGTCCAATGACCCAAGCTTGGGCTCTGGGACCCCACTAGGGTGAAAGTGCCGGAAAAGTGCTGCCCAATGATGAGGTCGTTGCCCCGCGAATCGTTTTTTGAAGGCCCCTCCCGGAGGGTTTTTGGGCAAAAACGTAGAAATACTTTTCGTATTTTGGGTGTTTGTTCACTTACCACAGGTCAAATGTCCTCCTACCAAATTGACGAGAGGGGTTACCAAATTTCCATGGCCGCTACCGCGGCCATGGAAATTTGGTTGGACCACTGCGGGGCCCGCGGCTCCTTGGGGGTCTGCTGGTCACGTGGTCCGCCGTGAGCCCACGGGACCCGTCTTCATCTTGGACGGGCGTCCTCTTGGTTACAAGCTCACTGTTGGAGATTTACCCAGCGAAACGACCGCAGACGAGGTCCGCGGCGCACGTTGAGCACCCAAGAGACCTGGTGGGGACGTATTTTGATGTTTGTTGCGCAGCGCGTAAACACACACGTGCACTAGACCATGTGTAGACCAGTTGGTGGGCCCGCATTTTGGTCTACACGTGGTCTAGCCCGTGTGTGTCCTTAGTTGGTGGCGCAGTTTGACCATGTTTCATCCGTCTGGACCAGCAAGGTTGGGACTAGACCATGTGTAGACCAGTTGGGGGGCCCTTATTTTGGTCTACACATGGTCTAGCCCAAGTGTGGCCTTTGTTGGTGGCGCAGGTTGGCCATTTTTCACCCGTATGGATCCACGCCAGGCCGGACCACATGATTCTCCACCGGGCGGTCGGTGGCGCGCGGTGTCCCGCCAGTGTCCCGTCGGTGTCCCGATGATGATGATGTTGATGATGTTGATGATGATGATGGTGCTGATGATGATGATGGTGATGATGATAACGATAGAGAGACCGAATGTGAGATCGATAGTGAGATCGAATGTGAGATCGATTGTGAGATCGATTGTGATATCGATAGTGAATTCGATAGTGAGACCGAAAGTGAGATTGATTGTGAGATCGATTGTGAGATTGATAGTGAAATCGATTGTGAAATCGATTGTGATATCGATAGTGATATCGATAGTGAGACCGAATGTGAGATCGATAGTGAGATCGATAGTGAGATCGATAGTGAGATCGATAGTGAGACCGAATGTGAGATCGATGGTGAGATCGATAGTGATACCGATAGTGAGATCGATAGTGAGACCGAATGTGAGATCGATAGTGAAATCGATAGTGAGACCGAATGTGAGATCGATAGCGAGATCGATAGTGAGATCGATAGTGCGGTCGATAGTGAGACCGAATGTGAGATCGATTGTGAGATCGATAGTGAGACCGAATGTGAGATCGATAGTGAGACCGAATGTGAGATCGATAGGGCAATTGTTAGTGAGACCGAATGGGAGATCGATAGTGAGATCGTTAGTGAGACCGAATGTGAGATCGATAGGGCAATCGATAGTGAGACCGAATGGGAGATCGATAGTGAGATCGATAGTGAGACCGAATGTGAGATCGATAGTGAGATCGATAGTGATATCGAGAGTGAGATCGATCGAGTGCGACGTTGGTCCCTCCCCCCCCCCTCACCTCCTTATCACCCGCAGGGTGGTCGTATAGGTATGATTTGTAACTACGGCGGGCTTCTTCAGAGCCTCGCAGACTGCCGACGTCCCCGCCGCCTCCGCACTCTTATCTGCGACTGCGTTGTGCTACGTCTCCTATATTCTTATCCCCTTTCCCTGTCCCCACCCCGATCCATATATGGCTATGTCCCTATCGGAGGTGAGGGGGTGAGATCGAAGTGGAACGGAGAGCCCCCCTACCGGGAAATCGATTTCGGTTTCGTGTTCGTGCGTGCCGTGCGTGCGGGCGAGGCGAAGCTGCGTGGGCGGGCGAGAGGAAAGTCTCCTGTGGGTGAGGCGCGGCCGGACCAAATGATTCTCCACCGGGCGGCCGGTGGCGCGCGGTGTCCCGCCGGTGTCCCGGTGGTGTCCTCTGTGGCTGAGCGCGGCCGACCAAATGATTCTCCACCGGGCGGCCGGTGGCGCGCGGTGTCCCGCCGGTGTCCCGCCGGTGTCCCGTCGGTGTCCCGTCGGTGTCCCGATCATGATGTTGATGATGATGATGATGATTGATGTGATGATGATGATGATGATGATGATGACGTCGATTGTGAGATCGATTGTGATATCGATAGTGAGACCGAATGTGAGATCGATTGTGTGAGACCGAATGTGAGATCGATGTGAGATCGATTGTGAGATCGATAGTGAGATCGACAGTGAGACCGAATGTGAGACCGAATGTGAGATCGATTGTGAGATCGATTGTGAGATCGATTGTGAGATCGATAGTGAGATCGATAGCGAGATCGATAGTGAGATCGATAGTGAGACCGAATGTGAGACCGAATGTGAGATCGACTGTGAGATCGATTGTGAGATCGATAGTGAGATCGACGGTGAGACCGAATGTGAGACCTAATGTGAGATCGATTGTGAGATCGATTGTGAGATCGACTGTGAGATCGATTGTGAGACCGATAGTGAGATCGACTGTGAGATCGATAGTGGGATCGATTGTGAGACCGAATGTGAGACCGAATGTGAGATCGACTGTGAGATCGATTGTGAGATCGATAGTGAGATCGACAGTGAGACCGAATGTGAGGCCGAATGTGAGATCAATTGTGAGATCGATTGTGAGATCGATTGTGAGATCGATAGTGAGATCGATAGCGAGATCGATAGTGATATAGATAATGAGATCGAATGTGAGATCAATAGCGAGATCGATTGAGTGAGACGTTGGTTCCCCCTCCCCCCTCACCTCCTTATCACCCGCAGGGTGGTCGTATAGGTATCCCTATTCCTGTCCCTACACGTATCCCGATCCCCTGTCGTGGCCCCCCCCCTGTGGCCCTCCATCGCAACGCCCCATTGTGGCCCTCATCGTAATTAATTGTGCAAATCAGCTTGGGGTCGTCTGCCGCAAGGGTGTCATTGTTTCGTCGCCAGTCACGGGGGCGGCCGGCGAGCTGGTCGACGACGTCCGAGACCAGCGGACCGCTCCCCTCCCCTCCCCCACGCCGCCGCCGCGGGGCGCTCAGCCGAAGAGGTCGAAGTCCACGTCCTCCTCCTCCTCTTCCTCCACGGCGGCCGCCTTCTTCTCCTCCTTTTTCTCGCCGCCGCCGCCGCCCGCCGCCGGCGCCGCGGCCGTGACGTTCGCCGCCGCGTACGCCTCGGGGTCTTCCAGGAACTTCTTCACGGGCTCCATCTGCTCGAAGGTGAAGTCGATCTCGGCGCAGAGGGCACAGACGTTCCTGAAGGCGTTCCCGAACGCGTGGGGCAGGCCGGCCTCCGTGGGGATGCCGATCTCGCGGCTGAACGCGGCCATGTTGTTGAGGCCCGCCAGGAACTTGCCCACAAGCTGCTCTGGCTTCACGTCGAGCACCGCAGCCGAAAAGGTGGAGCCGTCCTGTGGGGGAACGGCATGCGGCGGGGGGGGCCGGCTCAGGGGGGAAACATCGAGCTGGAATCGGCGATGTGTCCCCGATATATCGGCGATATGCCCCTGATAACCAATCTGCATGTCCTCGGGCGGGCCGGGTTATCAGGCCACTATCGACGATGAATGGGCGATTGGGGGTCGATGCATCTGTTCCCCTGAGCCCATCCCCCCCTAACGTTGCCCCTGACGTCCTGGAACACCTGCTGCACCTCCATGCCGTACTCGAAAGGCTTCACCCCGAGCTTGCCGAGGAGCACCGCGCCTCCGGGGGACACCTTCTCGCCTGCCTTCAGCACGGGCGTCTCGGCGACCAGCTCGATCTGCCCCTTCACGATCTTGGTGCCGATGTTGAGGGCCTGGAAGAAGGCCGTCTGCGACGGGTCCATGCCCGTGGGGCCCGCGGGCAACGAGAGATCGACCTGGGCCAACTGCCCCGCTTTCGCCGCGGCAGGCAGCCGGTACTTCTTCAGTGTCTCGCGGATGTCGTCCAGCTGGCAATTTGTGGCGAAGATGAATCCCATGTTGCCGTTGATGCCCGCCCTCAGCTGGTCAAGCCCACAGCCAGGGTGCTGTTCTGCGCCGAGCAGCAGCGCCTTCCGAATCATCGTGTTCTTTCCCATGAGCACGACGGCCTTGCCCCGGAGTTCGATCCGGATCTCCTGCATCTGCTTCGAGCGCACGTGGTCCACCCCGACGAGCAGGGCGCCGTTCTTGCTGTTGACGCAGAGGTCGACCAGCTTCTTGAAGTACTCGGCCTTCTTCGCCAATTTCTCCGCGTTCGGCATCCTGGCGGGCGCCGGTTGTCGCACCTCTTGCGGGCAGACTTTCTGAGCGTGGGCTTTAGGTATTCCCGCTTACGCCAATACAGCTTGAGCCAAAATGGCTACGGACAAACATATACTGAGTATTGTATGAATGCTGATGCTAATGAAGATAACTGTGCTCATAATGATGCTGCGGATGTTGCTGCTGCTGCTGCTCATGATGATCCTGATGATGCTGATTCTGATGCTCGTGACGATAGTGATGGTGTTGATGTTGGTTTTGGAACAGCAGCAGGGAAACCGGGAAGGATACGGATGGATGGATGTCCCTCCCTCCCTCCCTCCCTCCCTCCAGCACCTCCTGCTAATTCCTTCGCCTGCAGCTGCTCCTCCCCCTCCTCCTCCCCCTCCTTCTCTTCCTCCTCAGCCTCACCGTGGGGTGTTCGTAAGCGAGCATCCCCAGCATGATGTTGAGGATTGGCTTCCGGCCGGTACTTCTCTTCGTCGCGGGGTCGGCCTTCATGTCGCGGGTGTCGCGCCGCACCGTGTCGGACAGCTGTTTGGTGCGCAGCTGGTCAGCCAGTCACTACGGGCCGCCTGCCATACTAGTCCCTGGTACCGGCCGCGCGTGGTCCATGGCCAATGCGGAAAAGACGGACATGCCGTCCACAACCAACTCGACTGGTACAGCCAAACCTCCCTCCTCCCTCAGCCTCCTTATCTCATATGCTGAGTGGGGTCCGCGCGCCATCTCGTGAAGCGTAAGGAGGTGCGCCTGTGGGCCGTCTGCTGCTCCACATGCTGCCAGCAGCTCGGGGCCGAATGAGGATTTACACACAAGTCTGTGCGATCAGCTCACAGCGTCGAGCAAGTGGCAGATCTGTTTACCAGTGCTGCGACATTTGCCCAGACGCATGTATACAGCGCCACGCATGCCATATCCTGTCCTCTCCTCGTGCTTGAACGAGCCGTCGCTGTGCGCGCAATTCTGGCCTGCGCACTCCTTCGCCGGAAGGGCGATGCGCGCTTTGATCTTCTGCGTGGCGAGGACAACGGAGTTGAAGCCCTGGGCGCATCCGTGCAGCCCGTGCCCGTCTTGGTGCAGCGCAGGCGCTGGGTCCGCTCGTCGAAAGACTCGCGGCTTGGGGCCTGCCTGAGGGCGGCCGCGCTGCTGGGCGGCGGGGTGAAGTTCACCTCTCTTGGTGCTTCGCCCTGCATGGGTCATGCCCTGCAGGGGCGCTTTCTCGACGCCCACGGCGACGTGCCCGGTCGTTGCAAAGACCCGCCTCTGTGGGCATAATGCGCCGAGACGCCCGGTTCGCCGCGCCGGCGAACGTCTCCAGAGCTTCGGCGCCCATGTCGCGGGGGCCCCTCAGCGCAGCGCGGCGCGGGGTGATCCTAGCGGTCTTGCCGTTCGACCACGTCCGGCGCTTCCACTAGAACGCGCGCCTGGGGCCCGTCACGTTCGGAGCGCCTTTGAGAGGGCGTCGCTCGAAACACTTGTGCCTGTCCCAGATGGTGAGCTCCTCGAGGATGGCGGCGGCCACCTCCATGGTCAGCCTCGACACCTCCTCTTTGGTTCGGAAATCGTTGCCGCGCTTGATTGCCGCGGTCTCGGCGGCTGCGTGGACCTGAGGCGCGGCTGTGGTGGGCCCGCGGGCGACGTAGTTGCCGTCGTGGCAGCTCAGGAATGCTTCTCGTGCTCCTGGGTCCAAGTGCAAATCCACGCGTTTTCCTCTGTAATCTCCTCCTCCAGCTCGGCGCAATCGTCTGAAGTGGCGCCGCGCAGGTAGTGGTGACGCTGCGCGTGGAAATTCTGACGCTGGTGCTGAGTCTCCAGGTGCTAGGGCCGCTCGCGCGGCCTGCGGCCTATGCTGGCGGCCGCGTGCTCGACGGAAGCGTAGACAATCTGCTTGCTGTCGGGGTCCTCCAGCTCCTGCAGCTCCTGATCCAGATCCTCGGCGCCCTCGACCTCCTGCCAAGCTGTCAGCGTCGCCTGTTGGATGTGGCCGGAAAAATCGCTGTCGGCCTCTTCGGGCATCGCCGACAGGGCTGATGGTGAACCACCCTCGGCGACGCTGGCGGCGTCCTCGGGAGCGTCGATGACGCAGTCGTCAAACGTTTCGCCCTGGCCGCGCCTGGCGTCGGCTGCCAGGAGCTGTTCGCCACCCAGGACAAATTGGATGATGTGGGCGTCCTTCCACTGCTGGTCGATGAGGTTTTGGGTGTCGAACCTGACGCCGTGCAAATGCAGTGGGTGGACGTCGTTTGGGTTTCGAGGGGGACCACCAAAGGACCAGACTGCGGTTGCAGCCCGGCCAGTCGCCCACAGGTTTCTGATCTCGTACGAGACGCACGGCACGAACGTCTAGTAGCTGGACGCATCTGTGGGACATGTGGCGCAGAGCATCGAGGACATCATGGCGTTGCCGAGTCTGCCCGGTCAGCTGCTTTCCCTGCACGTCCTCCCAGTGGCCGAAGGTCCTGGCTCCTGAGCCTGGCGCGACATGCCCAAGGATGTCCTCCCCGCGATCCCAAGCCAGTTCTGCTCGCGCCATGCCAGTGCTCATGTCGTTGAAGACGGCGCCGATGAAGGTCCTTGCGTCCTACAGTAAGCGGGCCATCTTGGTGTTGCGGTACTTGACCGCAACCTTGCCTCTGGCTGAGTTCACCAGAACGGCAATGCCAAGGCCTGCCCAATCTGACGCGTACTTCGTGCTAGGAAGCTGCTGGATCTCCACCTGATAACCCGCGTCTCCGGTCTCGGTGGCGCGTGTCCGGTGGGCGCGGTTGACGCGGGCGATCCAAGTGGCCTCGATCATGCGCTGCAGGGCGATATCACGAATGCGCAATTGCAATCGGCTGGGTTGCGCCTCGCCACCGGTGGGCCTGGCTGCGGCGACACAGTCGCCCTCGACCTAATCGTCTGCTTTCGAATGGCGGCAGCGTGGGGGGCTGCCTGCCGAAGACGACGTTGCGCAGCGTAACGCCGCCCACGTAGGTGAGGCTGTTGCCCTCAAAGGTAGCGTGGGCCAGCGTGGAGTCGAAGTTGGCGGAAGTACCTTCGTGCGCTGGCTGCTCCTCGGCGGTGCGCGGTGCACGTCGTAGCCTTGCTCCGCGTCGCTTTATGAAACGAGCGCGCTGGCACGGAACATGGATGTCCACCTGGGCCCATCTCCTACTCATCTCCTCTACGAAGTACTTGGAGGTCACCCCGCCTTCGTCGTCCACGATGAAGGTCTCCATTGATCTCGATGGCTGGGTCCATGACCTGTCAAAGGCTGCCAGCAACGTTGACTAGTATATGTCCTTGATCTTCTGGCCATTGTGCCATCTTGAGGCACAGCAGATCAGGTGCACTATCATGCGGTCCTTGTAGTGACGGGTATTGTAGTCAAAGTGCTGGATGACTTGTGTCGAAAGGCGTCGTGAGGGAATGAATTGGCGCGCTGGTGGTAGCCGCTTACGGCATTCCCGGAAATTGTTGATCACTGTGGTGGTGAGGTCAAAGACTGCCTGCGCCATGTTGGCTGCGGGCCGCGGGCAGTGCTCGTGCCATCTCCTCCTCAATGGAATGCCACCGCCAGAGATGTAGCTTGCGCAACTCTCGCATGTGCGTCTCGCCCGAGTCGTCGCGTAGTGCTTGCTGTGGCGTTTTGATGTCAAGTCGAGTCCAGTCTGCAGGCGTTGGGTTGCCTACAGCAGCATCGGCAGCTCGTGGTGCCGCCCGTCTCGGTGCCGTGCCGGCTGCCGGACTGGCTCGCAGTTGCCAGAATCCTGAGCCCCAGCGCTGCAGGAGGAACTGGCTTCTGGCGTGCTGGGTGGTGCCAGTGGTAGTGCTGCCTCGTCTGCTGCTCCGAGGTCGTCTCTGCCAGGTATCTGAGCCTGTTGATCGCTGGTTGGGCGTGGTCCTCCAGGTCGTGCTGGTGCTCGGGGATTTTGGCTGGTACGTGGGCGCGGCCTTGCATGGGGATCCGCGAGCCTGCGCTTGCTGAGCTCGTGGGCGTGTGCTGGATGGTCGCGTTCTTTCTCATCGTGGCAGCCTGGGAATTCCCAATGGATTGCCGGGGCGCTGCGAGGCTACCAGCAGGTGGCGGGGTCTCGGAAGTGCCCGGGATAATCTGATCGCATGTTTCGTCGGCGCGCCTTGCGCGAATAGCCTGCGCGCTCAGCGGCCATGGCGTTCAAACATTCGCCCTCTGTGGCTCCTGAGGCCACTGCTCGAAAGGCTGCAGTATTGGCATCGCATTCGCGAACATAGTTCGCCGGCGTCTCAGGCGCCGGCGTAGGTCCGCGATGCCCTGGACGAGCCGTTCGGCCATCTGCCATGGCCAGACGTGGCCCTCGATGTGCACGTGTGTGTGTGTGTGCTTGTTGGTGCACCTGAGGTTCACGAGCTGCTCGAGGATTTCCGGAGCGTCGGAGACAGGGCTGGCGGTCTTTCTCAAAATTCTCCCGTGACGATCGAAGTCCCAATTGGCGCTGGTGGAAGATGACCTTATGTATTCCTTGTGCTGATGGTACTCCGGGCCAGGGCGGCTCGGAGTACAGCTGCGATGGGTCGGGCTGCTCGTTGAACAAATGGCCGCCGAGCTGCGGCTGCAGCTGTGCTATGTAGCGGCAGAATCGTCCATGAAGTGCTGCGTTCTGGTAGGAACGTAGCCAAGTGCGGTAGTTGCACTTGCTGTTGAAAGGTGGCCCGACGACCGAACGGACGGCAGGCGGGAACCATGATGGCTACGAGGGGCCCGTGCTGTCGGATGTATCGCCCCACGGCTCTCTCTGGCTCTCGTCTGTGAGGTCGCAGCCCGATGCCATGTCGAAGTTGGCGCCCACCCTATGGCGGCGGCGGGCAGCGAATTGGCTGGTCCGCGTTTACCCACAGCATATCTCCATTATGTCAGTGCCTGGATCGGTGGAGATGAGGGAAGTGAGAAGGCGGTGAATGTCGTCGGACTCGGTGGACAGTGACGTTTGTACTCTCGTCCGATGGCGTTCCGATGGAGGGCCGACGAACCCTGAAACCGCCGCGCGGGCAAGCCTGTGGCAAGGCTGCCGTGGAGGTCGTCGTCGTCATCGCACTCGTCGGCGTGAACCGGCTCGCCGCTGGCTCGGAAGCCCAGAAAGGATATGGGGCCAGACCCGTGAGGTCGGTGACGCAGTCGTGGTAGTGGTCCTCTGCGACCTGCTTGCGTGCTGTGGGCACGTGGCCCTCCATTATCGTCGCTTCCTGGCACATGCGCTCTGCTGTAGGGCAGGTGCCGATAAAGCATTTTTCGGACACCTCGGGTTGTTCGTGCAAACTCAACGATACCCCGCCACGTGTGGTACTTTTCCGCATCTGCTCCTGGGTGGGTTGCTTGGTGCTGCGGCGCTGGGCGCGCTGCTCGGTGTCGCGGCGTCGCGAAACCATGGAACTGGAAGAGGTGTTCGAATCTGGTGCGCAAGCTGACGTCGTACCTCGTTGAGGGCGCGCCTTGCGTGTCGCACTCACGCTGGTGGAAATGCAACCGCAGTGTGGCGACTGGCGCAAGACCTCGCGGCGCGCCAGGGCCATGTGCACCCTCTGGTTGATGATCGTTCAGTCGTCCTTGTGCTCCTCGAGCTTGCTGTTGCGCCTGCGCAACTGGTTGCGCTGGAAGGCGCAGTGAAAACTGCGCTGCCGTGTTTGGCCTCAGGGACCTAGGGCTCATGGCGTGCCCTGTGCTGAGTCAAATGGCGCACGTGTGTGTCGATCATCCGTCGTGATGGCGGTCGTTTTCGTAGTTGGCCGTGGCGGCCGTGGACCACGATTCTGGCGCCAGAATCCTGTGCTCGCGGACGCCAGTCGGGAAGGGGGTCGAGACTGAGGTGAGTTTCGTCCCTATCCGTTTCGCGCGTGATCCATGCAATGCTGCTGGTGGAGCTGGGGGCAGTGAGGTCGGCTAGCGTCGTGGCGGCACTTTCGCAGCTGGTGGCGCGAATGACGTTGAAGCCATGCTCTTGTAATGCTAGTGAGGTGCCGCGCCCTCTTTCCAAGGCCCAGGCGGGGCGTCCTGGCCCCGCTGCCCCGCCGGCTTCTGCGGGGGCAGGTCGGCCGGGACACCCCTGCTGGCTGGCCCGTCCTCCTCCTAGTGTAGCGGCTGCGTGGGGTCTTCGGTGACGCAGTCACTCTCGGGCCCTGTCGGCGCTGCGGTGCCCGAGTCCTGCGGGGCGGGGTCGTAGCTGAGGCATGTCATGCCAATGCGGCCGAAGGCCCTGGAGTCGCGGGAAGATGGAGGACGGTTGGCAACGACCGCGATGCCAGAGTCCGTGATGATGCGTTCAAGGGTGAGTTTGGCGATCCTCTGGCCCTGCTCGACCGCGAACGTCTGCGGGCCGGTGTTGCGCATGATCACCCAGATCTCGCCGCGGTGGTCGGGGTCCGCCACCCCGCCCGCGGCGTCGATGCCCTGGGGGGCTGGTCCTGAGCGCGGGGCGATCCGTAGGTAGGTGCCCGGCGGTGCAAGAGCGGCCGCGCCCGTAGACGCCAGCTCGCGACCGCAGGTCGCGATGCCGACGTTCGCGCAGGCGAATATGTCGTAGCCGCCTGCCTGGAGTGCACCCCGCACTGGTGCTTGTGCGCTGGGGTTAAGAAGCTGTACCTTGAGCTTCTTGAACTCTCGGCGGTCGCTGGATTCGCAGTCCTGGTTGTCACTGCCGCGCCAGTAGCGTGGGCTGTTTAAGCAAAAGTCCCCCAATATGTGGTTGGGTCTGGTCACAATTGCCTACTGCTATGCATACATGGCCACTCGGAATTGACTCTAGGTAGACGTGTATGATGCCCGGGCTCCAGTCGATTTCGTAGCCTTCTGGACCGGGAAACGCGAGGCGTTTGCGCGCTACGCCCGTCTCCGCGACCTTGTTGTTGGACAGCGGAGATAGCGGGCCGAGTGGGCAGGGAGATCGAAGCTGTCGCCCTCCACTGCAGGAGCACGCGCGCTGTGCTGGGTGGTCACGTCGTCGCGGGTGGTGACCGCGATGAGGCCGTGTGCCCCCCGCTGGGCAACCCGTGGGCCGTTGCCCACTCCTGCTACGTAGAGCGGAGACGTCAGCCTCTCCCCTCTGGGCTGAAGCCTGGCCTGTACGCCCTTGTCGCCCATATTCACCGCGAAGCGTTGCCCCTGGAGGTTGGTTCAGGCGCCGGTCTCCACAATGGCGCCAGGCCCGCCACCTGGAAGGTCGGTGCTCGCCAGGTAGTAGGGCGAGTCGGTCGGTGTGCTCGGGCCTGTGCCTGGCGAGGTAGGCCACCGCGGAGGCGGCTGTCAGGGCGGCGGAGCATGCAGATCCAGGCGGGTGTCGCGCGGCACTGCCAAGTCGGCAACTGTGACTTCAATTGATAGGTACACCCCCCGTCCCAGAAACAACAAAAAGCCCAAGAGGGCTGGACTACTGGTTTTCCTACCATTGGTGTTTGGCCTGTGCTTAAGGCCGTATCCGCTACCATGAAAACAACAAACAGACGCGTATCGATCGAGAATGGCACTTGGCTGCTGTCTCCGCTACCATGCAAGTAATAAACGGGCGCGATCTATCGCGCATGTGGTCTATTCTCAGACTTGGAGGCCATTTCAAGTCTTAAGCCGACACGCATAAGTTACAAGGTGTCGTCGCCACGACAAAAATCCTCTTCCTTCCCTCAACATTCTCTCTTGGCTTTGAGGGCCTCTTGCCTTGTCCCTCGATCCTTTCGACTTCGGACTCTCTCTCCCCTGGCCCCCTCTTAGAACTCTTCGGGCGGGGTCATGTTCATCAAACTTCTCCTTTCCCTCAAGATGAGTTCGCGGGGCAGAGAACGACGGGCGATGTTACGCATCATGTGTTCGTAAGGTGCGTATGCTTCATGCTATGCACTAGTGTAGGCACGTGCGTTGTGTTCGTCCGATTGTGCGTGTGATTGTTCACTATATCACGTGCCATGATGTTTGCACCTGCGTCTTAACACGTGGCCCGAGTATTATTCTTTTCAGGCCGTGGCGCGTTGAACTCCTGGCTCGAGCTCAAGCCAATTCGTTTTGCGAAACTCCAGGCTCCGCCGCCGCAGAATCCCCGCAGTCTCCCTGAAAGATGAAGGATCATGTTGGCACGCCCTGGCCAAGGGTGGGGCCCCCTCATCCTCGGCCTCCTCCACCTCCTCCTCCTCCTCCTCCTCCTCCTCCTCTTCTCCTGCGCCTCCCCCTCCCCCTCCTCGCCCTTTGCCTTCGCCCTCCTCGCTCCTCCATGGGGCGGGCCCGAATGCCCCCCCCCGGCGCCGACGTGCCAACGTGCAAACGAGATGCAGGCGCTCGCAACATTCGAACGTGTTGAAGACACTATTGCGCCCTCGGGAAAGCCGTCTTTTCTCTACTAATCTTGCGAAAACCGTCTTTTCTCGATTCGTCCTGCGCCGTCTCCGTGATCTCGCGCAGATGAATCTGCAGCTCCATGTAAGGCGATTTCTTCATGCTCGCATTCTCGCGCAGAAACTGCTCCAGGACCGGCAAGCACCTCGACGACAGGGTCTTCGAGCCGAGCAGCGACCAGCACAGGCCATGAGGCTCAGCGTCGCCATGGGCGACCTCCGCGACCATGAAGTTCCCTGGGGGCAGGGTGATCGACCCAGGCTTGAGCTTCGCCGCCGCGCCACCGTTCGTCTGGACGAGGTTGACGAAGCCCGTCAAGCTCATGTTCATCAGCGCGGTCCGCTTCGCCGCCAGCGCGTCCGCCTCCACGGCGGCGATGGGAACCCCCGCCGCTGCCACCTCGCCCTCCAGGGCGAAGCGCACCTGCGATATACAGTATGGCGTATTGGCGACCGAATGCAAGTCTTTCGTGTGCTGCCAGAAGTGCACCGCCGTGAGGTCCTGCAACCATGGGCAGCTTTCGCGCGTCTGCCCGCGCGCCGTAGAGTCGATGGCACCTGCGACGTTCTTCTTCACGACTTTCTCGCCCGCCTCCTTGACGATGCACGCAACGCTCGTGTCCAGAATGGTCTTGGACATTGCCGCCTTGACCCGGGCCTTCTGAGACTTGTAGCGCCCCAGCTCGACGACCGTCTGGGCGCTGTCCGCCGTCCGCTTGGGCGGAATCAGAACTGCGCCGCCCTTCTGCACGAAGTCCTCCTCGACGACCCAGAAGATGCCGACGCCCGAGGCCGCCGCATTCGCTGCGCACTGGTGGTGGGCCGTGAACGCAAGCGTGAGGGGCGAGGCGAACTTCGAATGGCTATCAACCAATGTATTATTGTTGTGCTGGTGCTTGCTCGCCTCCTTGTCCCTGGTATCCGCCGCCATCCTGGCGCTCTTGGAATAGGTCTTCATGTCGGAGATCATGGTGGTGAGCCTCGCCGCAATCTCGTTGACGTCCTCAGTCTCCCCATTGCAAAACGCCTTGGTGGCGGCGATGATCTCCGCTTTCTTGCCGATGATGGCTTCCGCGCCGATGAAGACGTCCAGGTTGACAGGCATGTTCTTCATCTCGTCCATATTGCTCTCGCCCTTCGCCGCGTGCTCGGCGACCTTGTGCTCGAAGGTCCGGGTCATCTCCGTCAGCTCCTGCAGCCCGTCATCGCCCAGGCAAGCTCTCAGCTGATCATTCGCCTCTGCGCAGAAATTCGCCTTGACGTTATCGATCTTGCTCTCAATGGCGGCGCGCTGGCTGATGATAATGGGCTCGAGACCCATCTTGGCCACCGCGACTCAAGTCTTAGCCTTCTTGTTCGGGGATGGTCCAGGTCCGGGTTGCTCAGGTGACTTTGACTTCGCCACCGCTGCTTCGATGATGCTCTTCTCCTGCTCGGCCACGTCCTTGGCCTTCCCGGCGAGCTGCGCGCTGATCGTTTTTTTTTTTTTTTTTTTTTTTTTTTTTTTTTTTTTTTTTTTTTTTTTTTTTTTTTTTTTTTTTTTTTTTTTTTTTTTTTTTTTTTTTTTTTCTCATGGCGGCCTTGTCGCTGATCATCCCCTCGTCGACGTCGAGCTTCGCGCTGTCCTCGACGTCGTAGTCTGGGGCTGCTGGCTGGGATGCGTCGGGCTGAACCTTGTAGTCCTTCCTTGCCCCCTTCTCGCGGCGCGCCTGAAGCGCGCTGCTCTCTGTGGGGAAGTCGTCGAGGCCCTCCTTGCAATCAATCATCTGCGCCTGCTTCAAGGCGCTCCTCAACTCATCAGATATCGCATGCGCATGGCGGCGCCGCGATTTCCCGAGCAACCGCTGGCCACGAACCTTGATGTTCTGCTTCTGCGGGTCGCTCAGAGCTGCGATTCATAACTGTTGCGCATTAGTCTCATCATCACAGCGCTTCAGGCCGACCTGCCTGAGGGCGAAGTCCTCGAATGTCTCGAACGGGTCCAGCTCGTCTCGCGTCGGGCCCTGAACCCTGCTGCGCTCGACGGAGCCCTTGACGTCGGCGAAGCTGCGCTTCCTACTGCTCGCGCTGTCCTTGGCCAGCTGCTTCGCCTTCTCGGCGCGATGGCTGCGTCGATGGCGCGAATGCAACGACGACCCCCTCCCGTCGTTACACGTCGGACATCGGGCCGAACATCAAAAACTCTGGGTTGCAGATTTTTGTTTTTTTCCTGGGCGCATGCATTCGTGCCCTTGGCCACCCGCCAACCTTCCCGGAACGGTAGAAGGCCGCTCTCTCGTCTGGGGTCATCTTGCTGATGTTCGAGTTCGCGTCCACGTCTGCGTCAGTCAGCGGCTGCTTCGCGTCCTTCTTCTTCGTCTTCTTCTTGTGCTCAGCGTTACGTCTGGCTGGCGCCCTGTCAGTCGAGCTACAAATCGCGCGCGCCCTGCGCAAGGGATTGCGCGACAGAAGGGCAAGACGTCGCCATGGTTGTCGGCTCCACGCACCTGGGGCCTCGGGCGAGGTTGCCGCGGCCATCGGCCGAGTTTTCTGAGAACGATGCCCGCGCCTGACTGTGGGCTTGAACCAAAATGGTCTAGGGATAGCCAGGGTATCTATGTTTAGTTTTCCTGCGTGGCCATGCTGGTCGTGCCCCCTGCGTCATTGCATGTGTTCGTGGGTGACATGCAGAGCCATTCATTGTGTGCTGACTCGTTTTCGACTCTGTCGCGTATCGTTTCTCGCTTTCCTCTGTCGCTCATTGTTCGTTCGTGGTCGTGTATTTAGCTCGCTTGCTGGCTCAGGTTTTTTGGCGCCGTTGCTATTCTCGACTGAGGTTGCGCATGTCTCTGCGATCCGCGCCAGTGATCGAATGGGGAAGGCGTCGCGGCGAACGCCCGCCAGACACGCCGAAGCAGAGTCGGCAACTAAGTCGATAGGGTTGCCCCGGGAGCCCCTGGCGCAGTCGCGCCACTGCAACGCTTGAGCGAAAGAAACACGTGAAAGCAGAAGCCCGGATAATCGCATGCTACGCACGAGCTCGCAGCTCGCGTAGAGCGAGCATGCTGCGCAGGAGCTCACAACTCCTCCAAGCTCAAACGCGCGGCTTGGCCCCCTTTTCACTAGCCCGCTCTCGAATGTGATCTCCAATGCAGGCGTGACCACGGCGCCTAGCATCGGCGCGTGGAAAGCATTCCCGCGCGCCTTCACCGGCGCCGCCTCGCCCAAGAACTGCGCCGGGGCAGGCCCATGGCCTCGCGTGGCGAGCCTCCCCTCAAGGGCCAGGAGACGGTGGTGCATCCGATCTAGCGGGTCGAGGTCCAGGTCGGTGATGCTCGCCGCGAACAGTTAGGTAGTTTTGGTGGTGAAGGTAGGCGCTTCGTCGTGGGCGATGTTTGGCTTCCACCGTCTGCCGAACCCCATTTCTAAATCGAAGATGACGACCCTGGCTCCGCTCCACTTCCCGCTCAGCACCACATCAGGGAGAACGCCCATGCAGTCTGCCAGGTTGCGGCGGAGCGGAGGGTCCAAGGTGCCCGGGGCCAGGTTCGCGAGACTGGGGTTGAGCGACTCCGCCAGATCGACTTTGGGAAGCCGTTCAACTGGTAGCGGAGATGGAATGTGCCGCCCTCTAAGTACATCCTTTCTGACGCCGATAGCCCAGCATCGCCCGCGCCTCCGAGGCGTCAGTGTCGCAGTGTCCACCGCGTGGTGCGTCACGGAAAAGAAGGGGATCCTCTTCCTGAAGGAGTCGATCACCCAGTCGATATAACGCTGAGAACCATGACCTGCTGATGACGCTTACAAGAAACCGGTGGCGTTCTCTAAGGCGAAGAAAAGTAACTGACCGCGCGATGCAAGATGCGCGATCCAATCAATAAGCCGGTCCTGAACAAGGCTGCGAGAATCTTGACAGCCCCTGCGCTTCCCGTTCGCCGCCTATGGAGGGCAGGGTGGGCCCCCGATGAGCCCGTCGCAGTCCTGCAGCCCAGCCAGAGGGAACTGCGACAAGTCGCCATCCCGCCCGCATCGGAAGTGCATCGCGATATCCTCGCCGACGAAATACTTCCACAGGTCTCTGTAGCCTTCGATCTTGTCGAATACGTTCGTTCGCTGGCTTGTAGTTGACGCCCCACTCTCTGGGGCACACGTGAGTACTGAACATACCTGCACATGGTTTTGAGATCGCCGGCTCTCGCGTAAACCGCAAACTCGGCCTTGTCATTCCAGCTCTGTCGCTGCGAGGTGGAAGGCTCCAAGACAGGGAACTCCATCCTCGAAAGATCTGGCGGCCTGGAGCGCGGTGCCTCTCAAACCTTTGAGCCCAAATGGCTACTGATGAGTGTGATTTATGTTTGGATATATTGAGGGAAAACCGAGCATTCATGCAGCGGAGACCTACCCATACATGCATGACTTAGCCTTGGCCGCATATCTCATCGTGTAAATGTGTCGCCCTATGCTCCTACGTTCGTCTTCGTTTCGCTCTGTTCTTGTCGACCTGATTTCGTTTAATTTTATTGCTGGTTTGTCGTGGCTCCCCGTCTCGCATGTGGCCCTCGAGCGCGTCGAGGGTGGGCGGGGGACTTGCTGGGGCGAGTGGCAAAAGAATGGCCAGGAGGAATCATGGGTGGGCAGGATGAGGAAATGCGGGGACTGGTAAGAGGAGGGCGCAATAACGAGCGCGCGAGGATGAGGAGGGCGGAGGACAGAAGACGAAACAGGCGAGGATCTGTGATATTCGGCACCTACCTCTTCCCACGAGCCACGCTCAGAAATGCGAGTAGCAGCAGTCCCGGGCTCTAGTATTTGCAAGCTGCATGTGTTTAAATAGCTGGCAAACGCACGATGCCTAAAAACTTAGGATTATCAACAATTACGCTTGCCTTCGAAACTGTTGCCGGGCCTCTCTGACGCTCGACGCTTGGCAAGGGTCTCGCGCGGCAGCTCTCTGCCGCCGAAGATCTTCGAAATCTTCGGGGTCCATTCTCCGAGGCGAGCAGTTTTGACGTTGGTCCTGGGGGTCCTTGTCTTTCTCTGTGGCTCTGGCGCATCGAACAAATCAAAGCGATCGCACGCAGGGGGGCGCGCCTGGCCCTTCGAACTCGTTCGTCACCGCGGCCCGCTGGGCTGCAGCGGCTACCCCCTCCCACCCCAGGCCCGACGTCGTCTCTTCGCGCGATGCATGAGCGAAGACATCGCGAGAGTCGTCGCGAGATGCACTTGCGACGTCCGAACCATGCGCTGGCATCGAAGACATCTGAAGTAAGGCTCGCCCCATGGCCAGACTTGAAACTTGATGTCGAATTGCTATCTGCGCTGAGGGGGTGGGCTTAAGGGTGCGTTCCAGCGACCCCCCCCCCCCCCCTTGCAATTCATGGCTTTCCGCTCTGGGAAGCATCGTGCCATTGGGTTTGGGCCCCGGGACCGCTGCGGGGGGCTTCGGGCCCTGGGGCTCGACGTCGCCGATCGATGTCGCGGCGGGCGACGGCGGGGCAGCGGCGGGGCAGCGGCGGGGCAGCCGCGGGACAGCGGCGGGACGATGGCGGGGCAGTGGCGGGACAGCGGCGGGACCGTGGCGGGGCAGCGGCGGGGCGGCGGCGGGGCAGCGGCGGGGCAGCGGCGGGGCAATGGCGGGGCAGTGGCGGGGCAGTGGCGGGGCGGCGGCGGGGCGCCAGTCATCCGATGGTGCTGAAAACGACGTGGTCGTCGTTGGTTCGGGGGGCCTCGGGGCCCTCTGCGCCCCGATGTTCCCCCCGGGGGGGGGGGGCGCGGCGGTTCCACGAGTGCCCGGCTCTGTGGTGGTATAGTGCGCAAGCGTATTCGCAAAATTCTTCTCAGTGGGGCCTCTCAGGGGGGCCGCGTCGAGTTCTTTTGGCGTCCGACAGTGCCCGTGTGTGCATCGCTGATCAGTGCGCCCACGATGCGTGTCCATATCGCTGCTCATGATGACTGTGTCCGTGGCGGCGCTGGTGGTCATGACGAGTATAGTGATGATGGTTGCAATGACTTCGGTTGCGGTGCTGATGCTGGCTTTGGCCGTGAGAACGACGATGGAATGGCGGCGCGCATATTCGCATCCGTGCACTTTGTGCTGGTGGTGGTGCTGATGGCGGGTAGGGGGGTTGCGGTGTCGATCCTGACTATGGTGAGTCTGGTGGCGGTGGTGGTGGTAATGATCATGGTGAGTGGGCTGTGTCAGAGGCAGGGAGCAGGCGGATGACATATGAAAGGTGGGGGAGGATGCAGGCTTGGAGGACAGGAGGATGACCGCGATAATGGTGTGAATGAGCCCTGATGCTTTCCAGCGTGCTCAAGCCAAAGGCTCAATGGTATCTCAAGAATGCATCAACCATCCAAAATGGCGGGCGTGCGTGCCACCTCCTCTCCGTGCGGCTCGAAGGCGAGGGCGTGGGCTGTCCTCTCCGTCCTGTCTGGAATCTCGATTGGGCCCAGCCGCGCCCAAGCGATCAAATAGGCACACATGTGGTTCTCGTTCTCGAAGTTCCGAAGACAACGATATCGGCAGCACCGTCCTTCGTGATAGCCACAATAGATGCATGCTCGCCTGCGCCCACTAGGAGGGGTAACCTTGTCGAAGAAGGCCTTGTAATCAATCCCATCTTGGACGTGGACCACAGGGGGCAAGTGCAGGTCAGGCATCAAAGCTGGTCGCAGCGTACCCGCAGGAAGCGCGGCTGTAGGCGCAGGCGCCTCCAATTCGAGCTCTGGCTCGCTGTCGACCTCCATGGCGCCCACAATCTCACCATCCTTCATGCCCTTGAGCTTGTTCCTGAAGGTACTGTCCGAAGTATTCGGCGCATCCATTGCGATGATGCTGCTCAAGTCCTTCATGTACATGATGCACTTGTAGTACGACTCCGTCGCGTACTGGTCGATATGGTCAAGATTAACTTGCCGCTCAAAGATGTCATCTGACCTGGCTAAGCACGGCCAATACATCTTGGGCCGCTTCACGACGTCTGTCAAGAACACGTGAGCATCTCGCACACGCTGCCGGGGCACGTCTGCCTGTGGTGTCCAGTCCTTGCGCAGAAGGGCCCTGACTAATTGAAGCTTATCCATGCGACTGTGGGGCATGTGGTCACCCGGTCTTATATCCAGTAAGGGCCTATCGCAACGAACATCCATCGGTGCCTTGATACGTTTGAGATCGATTGAGTATTCCGTATCACCAAAATCTGCGTTCTCATTCTTAATCACAATGCCTGTCTCGACCAGCTCGGAGAATATCTGGCACTGGCCTCTGGTTGGGCAAGAAATGGCACATGAGCGCCGCGCGCAGAGCAAGCCTTCCTGTCAACCAGCCGCTGTGCAACATGGCGAGCCCCAGGGGTCAGGAAGGTCGGCTCGCGCGCGTCGTCGCCGACAGGCGCGATCGCGACCTCTCCGTCGGGGACTTCAGGGCGAAGAGTAGGGCGACTCCCTGGATCCCCGGGCGCTGGCAAAGCAATGAGGTCGAGCATGCGACTGGGCTCGCCGATGTTCCACTTGACGAAGTGCTCCATGAACTCCCTAAGGTGGCCTGCGCCGTTCAAACGCTGGATATCAAAGCGCGCGATGCCAAGCACGGCGCGCAACGTCACTGCTGGACCATCGAACCCTTAATGACCTTGAACACCTGAACGTTGATAGTTGTCAAGTCCTTTGCAATGTGCCCAATTCTCAACTGCTGCTTAGACTCAGCACCTGCTGCCACAAGTAGTCGGGTTCCGTGTCTGCGTGAAGCAGACTATCAACAACATCAGAAGTAAGTCCAGCATGTGCCTCGCAGTCGAAATTTGCTCCTGCATCCCAGACGGCCCGCGGCATGCTCAGGGCGCAACCCCTGTCCAAGGTATTCTTGAAGTGCGTGATCATGAGGCGAGACTCTGGAGACACGTAGGCACCACCAGCACGATCGACGACCTCTTCATGGGCAGCCCAAGCCGCGACCGAACCGGGTAAAACTGAGACGTCTTCATACTGATCATCGGCACTAAACTGGTAGACCGCGCAAAGAAGCACGAGAAGGCAAGCTGGTCGATAAATGGAGGGCGCCATGGGGTAGCGTGGCGTGGGCTCGGGGGGCGGACAAGGGGGCATGCCGAAGGAGGGCGCGGCATCCCCATAACCTCCAACACACCCCGATTCGTCAATGCGCCCACCTTCTCGTGCCTCTGTGCCAGAGTGAGACGGGAGACCTCGCCCCCCTGTAATACATGAGCCAGAACTTTCTTCCAGTGGTCTTTGTCGGGCCTGTGCTGCACCAGCCAATGCTTCGCTTTCGGGTCGTCCAGGGCGGCCGGGGCATGCAACTTGCGCTGCCGCGCGCACGCGACAACAGGCTTCGCGTAGGTGAACTTTCGGGTGACCGCGCCCTGCGTCTGCTTGTGCTCAGCCTCTGTGACCCGACCGACGCAATTCGCCTATGCCCGATCTCGAATTTCACGGAATGCCTCAGGGTAGTCAATAAGTTCGCGTCGATCCTCTGCGAGAGAAGCCCCAAACGAGTCCAACTGCAAAGACACCGTCGACGAACGATCGAAGAGCAAGAAGCACACGCGGTTTGCGGAAGGCCTGCTCTCGATATTATCCCACTCTTGGAAGCGCTAACGGCCGCCAACTTCCCCCGAACTCTCGCAAACCCCCATCGTTGAACGCAAAGCCGTTATGATGAATGCGATGCCCGCGCGGCGCCCCACCGCATAACAATAACAACGTAACAAACGGCTCCCCGGGGCGACCACTTGAGGCCGAAACGCGCAAACCTCATTTAAACGCAGTCCAAACACCGAACTGGGTAGGGCAAGGGAAGTAGGTGCCCCCCCGCAGCGCCGCCCCCCCATGTCCGCGGCGCCGAAGCCGAAGTGCTCAGCGAACGCGCCGACTATCTTGTGCGGCACGTGGCTCCAGAAGCCCAGCTTGCCCCCGAGCACGCTGCGCCGCCGCTGAGTGGTGCTGGTCTTGATGCGCATCATCCTGCCCGCTGTGGCGTCGTCGACGCGAAGAAGCATCTCCTCGACAGGCTGCGAGGTGGCTGCGCGAACCCCCTCGAACATGCCACCGCAATGATCCGAGGCAGAATGCGCACCTCGCCTGCCCATCCAGGGGCAGCATGAAGTCTTGTCGCCCAGAGCTTTCCTCAACTACTTGCGGCGAGCCTTGTAGCTGCCGGCGTCGACGATCAAATATTCATGGCAGGTGCAGCCCTCCATCCACGGAGTTCCCCTGCCCGCCGCCATCAGGAAGACGTGGGCGGTGAACGACATGGCGTCGAACCATTCCTTCTGCGCGATGGCCTTGCGGCAGCGGGCAGTCCTCTCTGTCGATATGTTCATATCTGATGGGTCGAAATACTCGCAAAGATATGTCCAAACCATGTTGATGCTGTATAAAGTCTCTTCCACATGTTCCCCATCGCCAATCGACGTGCTGCCCGCTCAACTCGTGCGCGACCTTCCTGACGCGTGAAAACGCGTGCATGAAAGTCGTTGCCGGGAGTCTGTCCTTCTCGTGCCTGAATGCGGCCGTTACGGCCTTAAGTGAAGGTTCGAACTGTGCCCGCTCTGGAATATCTACGATCGCCTCTTCGACGACATTGAAGCAAATCTGTAAATGGTCAATGACTTCCATGGCATTCATGAGGAAGTACAGCCTCTGGCAACCAGGATCTGCAAACGTCAACCTCGCACCCTTTAGATCTGCAAGAACTTGCCGCAACCCATCGGATTCCCCGACATGCGCGCTCGCCGCGCGCTTCTCTGCGCCCTGGTATGATGTGAGGTGCTTCGCGCCCTCTCTGAATCGCATGAAGTTTGCTTTCCCGATCTCCAAGAGGATCTCACGAGCTTCGCGAGCTTCGATGCCGCGTCGGTGAAGCCCAGCGTCGACACAGGCAGGCGACGACGAATGAAAGCACAACCACCGAGTGGGTCAAGATGCAGCTCGGGTGCGGGCGCGGTCTGCACGAAGAAATCTACAATGGCGCTGCAGAAATCGCATCCACCCTGAGGGCTTGAATCGATGAGGATGCTCATTGATGTCTTGTCTTTCATGTCATCGCGCCAAATTCGTTGATGCAGCATCGTGAGCGTGTCCAGCTTCACCACGTTCAACCTGGCAGCCTCCCCAAGTGGAATCTTCATGGGATGTCGGACGTCTTTCTCTGGGCAGATCATGCCAGCCACAGTCTCGACGCACTGCTGGATATCATTCATCGCTGATAACATGTGCGCCACTTTTACCGCCTGTATGTGGAACGAGGGTCCCTACTGATCATGCTTGCCATCTAATTCCCAATCTCTGCTACGTTCGTACCACATCTTCTTGCGATCCTGATCCTCGACGTTCGCGGCAAGGGCGACCGGGGTGGCGAAGCCCCCGACGACGTCCCTCGAATATGCCAGTTCGGAGTGATTCGATGTCGTGAAACCTGATGGGGCGACAAGTGTTCGGCATCCGACTTCGCCCTTCGCCGCTGGACTCAAGATCGCCCGCGGCAGCTCCATTGTTTAGATTGGTTGGTGGTCAGGACGGGACTTCAGAAACTCATCCATTACAGAAGATCCCAAACCTGATAAGTGATCTCGCCCTGAATTTATCCAACGCGACAAGCCGAATCTCGGATGCTTCACCCATTGCGAGTCTGTCATCTCGACTGGATCGCGCAGCGGAGAAATACTCTCGATGGACATCGACTTGCAATCTCCACTGTAAGACATTTTTTGAATCGCCTTAAATTTTGCCTCTTATTCACATGAAAATAGATGAGCCCCGCTTGCATCCGATGTCAAATTCAGGAGTTCGCTACCAGGCCGTAGAATCGCAAGAACATACAAGGTTCCTTTCATATCGGAGGCCCAGGCAAGAAGATCACACGGCAACTCAAATTCAAACCGCTTGCGTTTTCTAGCTCTGGGGGCCGGTGAGCGAGGTGCGTTGTGAATGTAGACGTGCGCGAACGTGGAACATCGAAAGCTCAGGCGGCTATGGCGCGGGGCGACGACAAACGACGCCAACCGATGGGGCGGGCTCCGCGCCGTCACTGAGAACAGTGGTGCGACCGGCGCAAGACCAGGAACGCAGAAGAAGTCCCAGGACCGTCACGGTCGCTGTCAGTCACAGAAGACCCCAAACTGCACGGCGGCGCGGTCGGCTGACAAGGGCCCAGAGCGACTCCAAGACCATCGGCCTACAGAGAGCTGTTTTGAATATGGTGCAGGGATGAGTCGGGGTTCCCTACATGAGGACACACGCGCTGATGATGATCCGCCGACCCGAGCACGCGGGCCACTGGGCGCACCGCGCATGACATATCACGTGGCCACAAGACGGTCGACTGAATATGTCTACAGACCCCGCGACCCCTTTAAGTTCTACCCTCTTTTAGTTCCACCATATCTCCATTCCCCCCGCGCCGCCGCCTTGAGATATCCCTGGGGCTTGAAAGGCCTATGCGACATGCGAGTTTCGCAGTTCCCGCGGGGATCAATGCCCGCATCACCACGCAAAACCACTTACATTCAGGGGTGGCCGAAATAACCGAACTTGACAACACATGGCGGTTGTGGAGTGTTTTTTCTCTTATTTTTAAAATTAAATTTTCATTTTTTTTTTTTTGGGGGGGGGTCGGGCAACCGAGCGCCTGAATTCTCGATGTTTTGGTTGACGTCTATCACAGTCGTGAAACGTGCTAATCCGAAGGCTATGAAGCACAGCGCAGCGTGAACTCCAGCAGAAGCCTCTGGACGATGCGGATCGTATACCATGGTTTAGGCAGCGCAAGAACGAACGCAACACACACACAACGCCTTTGGGTGTGTGATCTTTGCGGGCTGGCAAGTGCGCGCGTGGCTCTAGCAAAAGCATGCTTTGCACAAGGAAAAATGCTTTCGCTTGATTTCAATGCTATGAAGGGACCTCTGTTTCGTTTTTCGCGAAAACCAGTTTTGGTGGTCGGGGGGCCTGCCTATCAATTGAAGTCGTATCGGCAACTGGCTCAAAACTTGCGCGCGATCCTGCCGCGGTGCCCCAGTGTCGGTGCGAGCCGAGAAATCTGCTCGGTGCCCTGCTGTGGCGGCATCTCCTCGAGCACGCTGTTTTCTGGCATCGGCCGGGCCAGCGCCGCAGGTGCCGGGCCCGGGGTGCCAGGGTCTGCTGCGCAGGCTGGCAACGCAATTGCTGGGCCCGCTGTGGCGCGATTTGCACAGGGGGAACCGAACTCGGCGAAGACGCAAGCTGGATCTCGGCACGCCAGGCAGCGCGCCTGGTGGGCATCGGTGATCTGCAAAATCTGTAGGCGGCATGCCCGGTGCAGGATGCTGCGACACTGTAGGCGTGCAACTCGATCACCGTGTAGGACAGCCTCGATGCAGAGGAAATTCCCAGTCGTCGCCGTCGAAGATGACGACGCGCGGTACAGCTGGCGCGGCAGCCTGCGCAGGAGGTGGATCCGTGGGTGCTTCTGTCCAACTCCGTGCGGATGGTCGTCGCTGTTCGTCCTGCTGTCGTAAGAGCTCGAGGGCGAACTGGGTGCTGTGGAGCTCGTCGAGGTGTCGTCGTTGTCTGTGGTCGAGTGTGGAGTCTACTCCGTGTTCGGATCGCACGCCGCTGGGCATCCAAGTGTCGCGTCTGGCGAACCGCGCGGCCGCTCTCCTAGATGGCTGGCTCACGTCGGTGGGGGCGTGCCGGTTGAATAGATCCAGATCTTTGGGGGGCTCTGGCGCTGGTGGTGAGGCGGCTCCTGGTGCGGACTGTTGTGGCCATATGGGGCTCGATCCATGTGGTGCGCGCGTTGATGCCGAGGTGCTGAGACTGCGGCGGCAGTTGGGTTAGCTGGCGCAGCGGCTCGGGCATTGGCGTCGCTCACCCACTCGCGCCCTTGTTGTGGGCGCGCTTGCCAGTCCGGCCCAGCGCTGCGATGACGGCGTCGGTGGTGCTGCGGATGCTGCTGGAGCCGTGGGCACTGGAGTTGCTGCGTTCAACGCTCCAGCCGAACAGACTGGCAACGCGGTCGCCCAATCCGTTGAGCAGCGCCCTGTCGCGCGCGGCCCACGAGGTCGTCCATCTCCTGGCGTAGTCGCCGCAGCTCGGCCTCGCGAGGGTTGGGCGAGGCAGATGAAGACGATGAAGTGCACGCCCAACTTGACCTATGGCTCTGGGCAACTGCCTGCCAGGGGCCGTCGGACGAAGCGCTGCGAGCTGCAGCTGCTGGCGCTGGCCACGTAGATGCCGAAGGTGGAGTTGGCTGGCCGCTGTTCCAGGGATCGGCGCCCTGAGTGGTGTCGCCATTGTCGGGTCCCAGAGCCGGAAGTTCGGGCATCCCGCAGGCTTCCCCGGTCATCCAGACCGAGTCGGCGCCTGGTGCGGGTTTTCGAGCGACTGGTCCAGGCGCTCCGTGGTGTCCCAAGCGTGTACGTGGCGAGGATGCTGGTGTCGGTGGGGGTCGTTTTGCTCAGGGTGGGGCGTCGGGGAGGACAGCGCGTTGTTCTTGCTGGCGCCGACGGGGGCAGTCGCGCGCCAGGTGCTCCTTTGAGTCGCACTCATGGCGCATGAGACGTGTCCCGACTGTGCCTGGATTGCCTAGTCGGCCGGATTGCAGCTGCGCGGTCCTATGCCTGCCCTTTCCCTGACCCCTGCCATCCTCCAAATCGACGAAGGTTTCGCGGAGGTCGGTGTCGGACATGTCGGCCAGGCAGGCGCGGTGGCCTTTTCCATGGCCTTTGCCCTCGCGTCTGATGGCCCTCCACGCGTGGCGCGTGGGCTTGCCGTTGTGGAGTCGGTGCCATCGGGGCTTGGCGCGCTCGTGGGCCCAGAAGGGGTGCGCCGCGCTGTTCCGCTGGAGCTTCGCGCAGTTCGAGGTCGTCGGCAACGATTTCTTCGCCGATTGAGCTGATGGTGTCGGCGTCGGTGCCAAAGTCGAAGGCTGCTGCTGGATCTGGGGCCGTGGTGCTGCTGCGCCTGCGTTGGAGGCAGCTGGCGTTGCCGGCGGGCTCGGTGCCGCTCCAAGGGCTGACGGGCCCATGCTATCCCAGTGCGATTGGCTCCAGTGCCATAGGCGTTATGATCGCGCTGGGCGTTGGGGCGAATGCGCGGCCGAGGCGAAATTGCCCGTCGAACCCACCGCGCGCAGCAAGAGGCAACTCAGGCCCTCGTAACCGAGCATGAGCTGACCGGCCTGCTGCGCCCTGTTGCGGAGGGTATCGAACCTGGTGGGGAGGTTGTAGATCCGCTCCTGCGACAACCGGTCGAAGTTCATTAGAGCCGATGCCGCCTGTGTGCGGTTCTCCTCTCCATGCTAGCCCCGCCGTTCGGCCAAACTGTGCGTGAGGTAAGTCATGGGCGGCGCTGGGTTGCCGTTGACATGACTACCTTGGATGAAGACCGCTGGCGGCCATTCGTCCACGCACTCTCGAACCATGCCGGTCAAACGAAACGAGACGTTGGTCGCTTGGCGAAACTTGTTGAGGTCTGCGTTTGCCACTGACCAGATAGATCACCACCTCCCGCGCCCAGCGTTGGAAGGGCACTCGAGCTTGCTGCTCGGGCCCCCAGGTGCGGAGGTGTCGCATGTTGCCGATGCTACCCCCAACCTGCGTCCATGCAGGCGATGCAGCTGAGGGCAGCGACCATGCCCACTCCGATGGCCTTCCATCCAGCGTGGAGCCCCCTCCAAGTGTCGAGACGGTCGAGACGGCGTTCACCAGCGGCTGTGTTCTCGCTATGACCCTCGAGACCGTCGTGGGCATCTGTCCCCGGTGTGCTCCTCCTCATCAGAGTATTGGGTCTTCTATTCTGTCGTGTGATTGGCGTGCGGACTGCACTCGACACACCCCGCCAGCGGCGCGAGAACTCGTCGTGCGTCGTTTTGTCACTGTACCGCACACAGCACACTATACGATGGCCACCGGGTATTATAGCGGTGTCTGATAGCGATGTATGAGTGCGGGCGCGGGAGGCAAGCCTTGAGCCAAATGCCCGTGGCGGCCCCCGTGTACCCGCATTCCTTGCTATGCTACAGCCGCCTTAGTTTGCCAACGGAAGAGGTGACATACCGTTCGCGTAGGAGGAAGAGGAGGACACGGAGGGGGAGCGACCCTTCTGAATGAGTCCGACGCACCGCGCGGCAGCGCGCTTAGCAGCCCATGGCGGCCTTCGCTGCTGCCAGGCTTGTGTGTTGAAGTGTGGGTGTGGCTGGAACCATTCCTCGCGCATCATACTTTGCCTGGAATGGTTGATACATGCGACATGCTAAAACACTAACCTGATGTGAACGGGAATGTGGTCATTCGCGTTTTTTCTGGGCCAGGATGACGAGGAGGCAGAGGAGGAGAAGGAGGAGGAGGAGGAGGAGGAGGAGGAGGAGTAGGAGGAGGAGGAGGAGTAGGAGGAGGACGAGGATGAGGATGACGGCCGATGGGGGAAAGGAGAACCATAATCATCTCTTCTGGCACTACTTGCGCCCGCACTCGCAACAACCTAAGTTTGCGCGACGCATTGTACGTCCGGATTTTATCGCACGAGCGCTACGGGCCAGCACCTTGAGCTCGCCCGACGTAAAAGGGATGACGGCGACCTCCACGCCGCGCGGCAAAAACCCGAAGCCGCTCTCCTGCCTGCCGCGGGCAACCGTTCGGGGACGCACTGGCCCTCGGCGGCGAGCGAGGGGGGAAGTGAGAAGGGGCTGGCCTTCTCAGAGGGCTCGGCAGTCCCCAGGCCTTCTGAGAAGCTTTCTAAGCCTTCCCCGACGACGCAGAAAACTTCTCAGAAAGCGCGAGGGCTTCTGAGAAGTCCCGTCGCCTTCTGAGAAGGCCTTCTCCTTCTCACTTGCCCCTTTCGCTCGCCGCCGAGACCCAGGTCAATGCAAACCCGGGTCAGTGAAGCTCTCCAGGATTCTGCAAGATGCTGCGGGACCCTGCGGGATCCTGCGCGCCAGCCTGGGTCAGTGCACCCCTGGCTCCTCGGGATCCTGCAGGCTTCGGCGCTCTGGCTGACGCCCCTCTGCACCGAATCCCGTCCCTGCAGCCCCGGCCGAAGCCGCTCCCCTGCTTGCCGCAGGCAACCGTTCCCCCTGCCCCCCTGCCCGCCCCCGGCTCCCTCGCGGCGGGCGCCCAGGCCCTCCGACGGGGGCGCGCCGCTTGCACCGCTGGGTGGGATGAGAAGAGCAGCGCTCACCAAAGGCAGCTGTGGATGGGCACGCCGAAGATTTTCGTCCTCTTCTCGCCATCGCTCGGACGTCCGCTCCCCGTGCATTTTTCGGATTCGTGTGTGCTTTTGGATGCCAGGTGATCCAGGGTACCGTGCGCCTCCATAGTCCTCGCCGAGAGAAGCGCCCACGTCCGAGCGATGCCAGGTCCTCAGACCTCCGTCGCCCGCTCGACCTCCCCCGACCTCGGCGCGGTCGTCGGCGGCCGCGGCCGCGGCGGCCTTGTCGCAGGGGTCCGGGTGGTCCACGGAGCCGACCGAGAGCCGCATCTGCTGGTCGCGGGTGGTGCTGCCTCGGCTCGCGCTCAGCCGCGCGCGGAGCCCTCCCGCTCCTGGTTTTCATTCTGGGCGTGGGTAAGCGTCACGCGCCAACTCCCAGGCAGCAGCGGGGCCGAGCGAGGGCCGAAGAACGGCGAACGAGCGAGGGCCCGAGGAAAGGCACAGCGGCGGAGGGGCAGCGACCGAGCGAACAACCGAGGCCCGAAACCCGCTGGGACTGCGAGGCGAGGCAGAATCAGCAGGTACAGTCTCTGCTTTTGAGAGACCCGAGTCAGCACACCCGAGATCTTGTAAGCGCATGTTTTGGAGAAAGGGAGGGGGAGGCGAGAGGGGACAACGCGACGACCACCCTGCTGATCCGCTCGTCACTCTGTCCGCCGCGGGCTTCGGAAATACAGCACGGAGCGATACGAATGAACCCGAAGAACGTATCAGCGCCAGGGGGGAGGATGAGGATGAGGATGATGATGATGATGAGGAGGAGGAGCAACGAGAAACGGCAAAAGCATATTCACTGACCCGAAATGGATGCGGGGAAGATGATGCGATGCCCAACGGCACATATTGTACAAAACTAGCAACGGTCGCTGCTGGGCAGACGACTGTCTGCCTCAAATGGGCAACATCCGCGGCGACGCCGACAACGAATCCTGTCCAAAACGGGCAAGGAAGGCTGTCGGCCTTCTTGCCGTACCGCTTCTGGTCGTGCCGAATGGGGGGGGGGCGGCCGGAGCGTGGCAAGCAAACCTGGGCTGGATCGAACCGCGAAGTCGGATCGGATCGGAATCAGAAACGGATGGCCGCGCCCAGCTCTGGCTGCCCCCCGGGCGATGCTGGTGAATCGGACCGAATCGTATCGAATCAGAATCGTGGCCCAGCCGGCGAATCGAAACGTATCGGGTCAAATCCAGGCGGCACTGGTAGGAGTGTAGCGGGCGCCGAGGCCAGAGCACCCATTCGGAGCTGCCGGTGGCGCGTCGAGAGGAAGCGCACACGCGGGATGGCGACCATCTGTGAAACCCTGGGAGTGAGGCACCGGTGTGCGGATGGGAAGTACACTGGAACCGTATGAGAAGGACGGGTGGTAAGACCCTTGGAGGCCGATGTTGGGATCTTTTGGGCGGTGGGCAGCCAAAACCCCAGGGACGCAAAGGGGAAATGGCAAAGGACAGGCTGCAGAAGTAAGGATACACGGGTGCCCTAGAAAAGGCGCGCGTCCTTTCTATGCGCGTTGACTGTAGTGTTCATCGTGGTGAATCAGTTGTGAAGGAGGAGGCGCCTAGAACTCAATTTTTTGTTGGTCGGGCCTGGGATGCCAAACCTAGTAAACGATCGTTTGCGCCTAGTGCGCCATCGCCTGCACTGTGCATCTATGATGCGGCTGCCTGCTGTCATTTCGACAGATCCATGGGCAACAAACGCAATGCGAACCAATGAAAAATGACAAACTGTGTGCTTGTCGGCCGTCATCAAGGCAACGCCATGAGCAGCAAAAACAATGTGGATTGGTGGAAAATGAGAGGGAAATGACAAACTACATGCCCAGCAACATAAGAGCATTCAGCTCTCACGAGATACCGACGTCCAACGACACTCTGCCAAATTCCGTTCGGAATCTGGAAAATAGAAATTGGAAAACACGTCATAGCGGAAACGGTGAACAGTGGCCAGGGCTGAAACACGTGCAGAGGGTTGGCCCAAGCCACTTCCTCAAGCGTCTCCATCGCACAGCCGACTCCTTTCAATCCCCACTCCGCCCGGTGACTTGACTACCGCCTCGGATCCCCTCATGAAAAAGCGGCGTAACTCCCCACGCGGGCGAGGTATGTTTCAACAGGTGTTTGGATGTTTCAGGGAAGAGGGGGACAATGGAGGACGATGAAACGGAGCAAAAGGAACATGGGCATTATAGGGAATGCGAGGAAGACGGGGTGGACGAGGAGGAAGCGGGGGGCAATGAGAAGAAAGGGAAGGGGAGCACGGGGGGAGAATGGCCTGGGCGATGGATGTGGAAAGTGACAGGTGAGGAAAGGGGGTGGGGGCAGGGGGATCGGGGGGGTGAGCAAAACGTTGGAGGGACGGGCGGAAGGGCGCATTGTGAGCAGGAGCCTTCTGCCCGCCTCCTGCCTCCGTGGGCTGTTGCGCGGCCATTGGTTCCTCTGTTCGGCAGACCCTTCGGGTGGCCTAGGATACGTGCGCACGCAGCCACAGACACACACGCATATACATACAGACGTACAGACACACGGACAAACATACACACAGATGCACATGCACACATACACACATCCACACATGCAGGCAGACAGGCGGACACTCATACTAACACACAAAAGCACGCATACACACCGACGCGCGCACAAGGGCACATGCACATGTAGACACAACATGCAAACAAGTTTACACACATCCACGCAAACACGCATGCGCACGCAAAGGTGCGCAGACTCACACAGACACGCGCGCACGTGCACGCGCGCGCACGCACCCCCACGCGAACGCACACGCACACACCAACGCATACAGATCACGACGCACAAACACTCACAACCACGAACACACAACACACATAACGCATGCATAACCACGCAAACACACGCACACCCATCACCCACCTACACACACGCGCAAGTAAACTCAAACTCTCATGCGCGCAACCGCGCGCAAACGCACGCGCAAAACGCACGCGCGCGGAAAACTGCGCGAACGCACGCTGCCGCGCGCGCGTGCGCAAACACACGACCACACAACAACCTCAAGCACGCGCAGACACGCAACCCCGCGCGCGCAGAAGTAAACGCGTGCGAATCCACTCGCTCGCGCACGACCGCGCACGCATCCACGCGCAAACGCGCGAGCACGCGCGCGAACGCGCGCGCAAACACGCGCGCGCACGCGCGCGAAAGCGCGTGCACACCCGCGCACAAACGCCTACATGCACAAACGCGGGCGCAACAACACGCGTACTCGCGCGCGCGCGCAGAAACGCAAGCGCGCATAACCGCGCGCGAAACGCGCGCGCGAGCCGCGGCTGGGCGCGACGCGCACAACGCGCGCGCGCGTAACTGCGCGCGCGCACGCGCGAGCACGCAAGCAAACGCGCGCAGCCACGCAGAAACGCGCGAAGCCTCGCGCGCATGCGCGAGCATGCGCAAACGCACGCGCGCGGCCGCGCGCTCGCAATGTCGCGCGCGCGTGCAAACGCAGGGGCGCACTCGCGGAAGCGCGCGCGCGCGGAAACGCTCGCGCGCAACGCGCGCAAACGCGCGCGCGCAGCGTTGCACGCAACCATGCCTCACGCAAGCGCGCAGACGTAAACGCGCATGCGCGCAAGCGCGCGCGCCGACAAACGCACGCGCGCGCGAAGACGGACGTAGAGAGACAGACGCGCGTGCAGACGCGCGCCCGTGCACGCGCGCGCGCCCGCGCGCGCGCGCGAGCACGGGCGGGCGCGCCCGCAAACCCTGCGCGCGCCGCGAGCGCGCTGCGCGCGCGCCCGCGCGCGCGCCCCGCCCGCGCTCGCGTCCCGGGCCCGGGCCCGCGCCCGCCCGCCCGCGCGCGCAAAGACGTGCGCGCGCGTAAAGACAGACGGAGATAAAGACAAGCGCAGAGGCACGCGCGCGCACAACGCGCGAGCGCGCGCGTCGCGCCATAAACATGCGGACGCGCGCGCGCGCCCGCGCCCGCGCCCAAGACGCCCGCGCCCGCGCGAACGCGCGCAGGCGCGCGCCCACGTGCGCGCGCGCGCCCACGCGCGCGCACTTGCACGCACGCGCGCGCATGCGCGCGTTCGCCCACGGCCACGAACGCACGCGCGCGCAAACGCACGAACGAGAGCGCGCACACGCACTCACACACGCACAAACACGCGCACGCACGCGCACGCACAAGCGCGCACACACGCACGCGAGCATTTTAGTGTCGCGGCCCCGCGCGCAGCGACAGGGCGCCCAAGCGCGCGCGTGCAGCCGCGCGCATGCACGTGCGCGCGCGCACGCACGCGCGCGCACGCGCGCGCGCCCCGCGCCCGTGCGCATGCGCGCGCACAGGCACAGACACAGACGCAGACACAGACACGGACACAGACACACACACGCACACACATACGCGCACGCACGCACGCGCGCACGCACGCACCCGCGCGCGCGCGCAAGCACGTACGCGCGCACGCGCACCCGCACGCACGCGCACACGCACGCACGCACGCACGCACGCACGCACGCACGCACGCACGCGCGCACGCACGCACTCACACACATTCACACACATTCGCACACACCACCACACACACACGCACACACACACACACGCACACACACACACGCACACACACACGCACACACACGCACACACACACACACACGCGCACGCAGGCGCGCACGCACCCACGCACACGCACGCACGCACGCACGCACACACGCACGCGCGCGCACACGCACGCAGGCGCGCACACACGCACACACGCGCGCACAAACGCACGAACGCACGCACACACACACACACGCACACGAACGCGCACACGCACACGCACGCACGCACACACGCACACACGCACACACGCACACACGCACACACGCACACACGCACACACGCACACATGCACACGCGCGCGCACACACGCACGCGCGCACGCACGCGCACGCGCACACGCGCACATGCCCATACGCACACGCACGCACACAAACACGCACACACACACACACACGCACACACATAAACACACGAACGCGCACGCGCACACGCACGCACACGCACACGCACACGCACACACGCACTCACACACCCACGCGCGCACGCACGCACGCACGCGCGCACGCGCGCACGCGCGCACGCGCGCACACGCATGCACGCACACAAATTCACACACGCACGCACGCACGCACGCGCGCACACACGCACAACACACACGCACGCACACACGTACGCGCACGCACGCATGCAGGCGCACGCGCACTCACATTTACACGCATGCGTACGCACGCACGCGCGCGCGTGCCTGTGCGCGCACGCACACAAACACACGCGCACGCGCAGGCGCGCGCGCACGGGCGCGTACACACACGCGCACACGCATATGCGCACACGCACGCGCGCGCACGCACGCGCGCGCAGACACCCACGCGCGCGCGCGCACATGCGCACACGCACACACACACACACACACGCACGCACACACACGCACACACAGGCACCCGCACACGCCGACACGCGCACGCACGCACGCACACACGTGCGTCCACGCGAACACACACTCACACACGCGCGCACAAACACACGCACGCACACACACGCACGCACACAAGCACGCACGCGCACGCACACGCACACGCACACGCACACGCACGCACGCACGCGCACACAAGCATGCAAGCACACACACACAAGCACTTGCACACGCATGTATACGCAGGCGCGCGCGTCCCTACACACGAGCGCACACGCGCACACGCGCACGCGCATTCGCGCGCGCACACGCGGGCGCGCACACACACGCGCACATGCACATGCGCACGCACATGCACGCGCACGCACTCACGCGCGCGCACACGCGCGCGCGCACACACGCGCACACACGTGCGCACACGAACATGCGAACACGCAGACACGCACACGCGCACGCACACGCACGCACGCACAGGGACCCGCGCGCGCAGACACGCGCACGCACGCGCGCATACACGCGCGTTCACGCGGACACACACATACACACACGCAAGCACAAACATACGCACATACACACACACGCACGCACACGAGCACGCGCGTGCACGCACACGCACGCACACGCACGCACGCACACACACGCACGCACACACGCGCACGCACGCGCACGCACATGCGCACTTCAGAGAGTAGGCGCGACACGGGGGTGCAACGAGGGGCCCATCCTGCGCGTTCATGCACCAAGAAGCTGTTTTAGAACATGAATGCAAAGAGGAAAGGGCGGTGCTCAACAGGTGCATGCATGACCATCGCAGCACTAGCTCGAACGTGTGAGGCCGAAGGCAGAGGGCCCAGTGGGCATCGCGTGCCCACGCGCGGGGTCCTCGGTGCGGCGCTAGCGCGTCCTGTCGCGCCTGGCCGCGGGGGAAAATGGAAGGGCCGAGCTCGTCGTGGTCTGGTCGCCCAACAATGTCGCCGCGTTGGCTGGCGACGCCTCCGACGCCACCTGGAGCGCGAGCCCCCCCCTGCACTTCCGCCTGCAAGACGCGTGACAGCGTTGGACAGACTGGCCGCGTCAGCAACGGTAGCCAGCAGTTCAACAACTTCATATTCTACGGTTTCCAAGCTTCAATTCCCACCGGCACCGCCGACTGCTGGCCGCGTTGATTGGCCGCGACCCACTGCTCGTCAGCAGTGGGCCGAGGCTCGAGTGGCACCCCATCGAGGAGTCCCTCCTCTCAGGTGCCCTTGCTTCAATGGGTCCGAGTGTGTCCTGGGCTTTTCTTGGTTCCCGTGACAGGCCCATCCCCGCTTGCCCTCGCCGTGGACCGCCTGCTGCAAGGAGTGGTTCCCCTGAAAGGGGCCGCGCCCAACCCGTCGTGTGCCGCGATCGCGACCCAGCTTCTCGTCCGCGTGGCTACCGTGCGCCTGCGCCGTGGAGTGGGCACTGAGACGACGACGAAATGCGCGGGCCGCATCCTTCGAGCGCTACAGCCAGGAAGCATGCCAGCGCTGCGTGGCGAAAGCTCAGGGACTGCAGCAGCTGAAAGAGCAGCGGCAGTGGAGATCCCCTGGCCTATGCGCGTTCAATTTCCGCACTCCAGCGCGTGCGTGGGCAAGGTCGACACGATTGGCAACGTCCCGACGCCAAGTCTGGCAGCGCGGATACGGGGGCATCTAGCGAGGCTACTTCGGCCGCGCTCTCGCGACGGACGACGGCCTCGGCATCGACTCCTGCGGTTGTCCCTGGGAAGCCTAGCCATTGGGCCTGTCCAAGTTTGCCCGAGCGAGGGGGGCGCCTGCGCGTTGGGGGGCGCGCTCGTCCGTTGCGCGGGCCCAGAGGGCAACCGGTCTGACGCGGTTGCCCGGGCCGCGCGCGAGGTGCCAGGAAAGCTCCTCACGCCATGGGCGGACCCGCCTCGTCGCCGCCGATTCCTGCGCCAACGGGGCCCCGGAGGTGCTGCGTCGGCTCGAATCGCATCGCACCTCGGGGAAGCGGTCGTCGGCTTCGGGTTCCGACGGTTTAAGCAGGAAGCCGCAGGAGATGCCCCCCGGATCCAGGGGAACTTCGTGGATCGTGCGGGGGCGTCTACCGCGGGGTTCAGCGCCTCCGATTCCTTCGGGACAAGGAGATCGGACAAGTATTCCTGTGCACGTTGGCCTATGTCAGCCTTCTCTGGCTTCCTGCGCGGGCGTGGCCCCGACCATCGAGCGCCCGAAGTCTCGGGGATTTTTTGTTTGGGTCGCCCTCTACATCTGCGGCCGCGCAAGCGGTTGGCACCAGCGATGCTGGAGGTGCTCGACGGACCGCAGTGCGGCAAGTGTTGGAGCGGTCCTCGGGGGCCTTCGGGCTGGCGCCACTATTGATGCCGCCGCTCGTCCTGCCACTGGCAGTGCGACCGCGGTTGCACCCGGCTATTTCACGGGCGAGGCGTTGGCCGGTCTTGTCTCGGGTCTCGGAGCAGCTGCGCTTGCGCGGGGGGCGCCAGGAGAAATCGGCGGACGCGGTCGATGCCGCGGGGGGGGCCAGCAAGCTCGGGCCCGAGTGGCCCGCCGACGACGTGGGGGGATCGGCGAGGCAGCGAGTCGAACCCTTGGCCTCTTTGCAGTTGCTGGCTCGTGGAAGCTGCCAGCGTGGCCGTCCGAAGCCACGCGCTGCTGGCGCCATGTCGAGGGGCCTGGTCAGCCTGGACTAACCGCGCCCAGTTTCGCCCTCGTGTTCGACGCGCAGGGTGCGAGGCGTTGCGCGCGTAGTGTCGCTGGCTTGTGCGACCTCCGCCGACGATTGGCATCGCGCTGAACGAACTCTCGGGGCTGCCAATCGGGCGGGTGATGGCCGCGACCCGCCCGTGGTGCGAGCGATGGCCGCGAAAGACATGAACTGGAACATGTTCCGTGCAGTAGTTGAGGCCTTACGGCGTGGGTGAATGCGAAGGCCATCCTCGGTTTGCCGACCTTCCCCAGACGGAGGGGCGCCCGACCTGGCTGCAAGCTTCCACCCTCCAGCCCTGTTCCCGCGGTTAAAGAAGCGCGCGCTATGCCGACGGGGGCGAGCTGGCGCGCGCGGAAGAGGGGCGCAGTCATTGGCGCCGCATTCTGGACATGGCAGGCGCGCCGCGCCCCCGAAGGTGGGCGGCGGCTGCGCGAGGGGCGCGCCCAAGGAGCTCAACATCAACGAGGCCAGGGACAAGGTGCAGAGGGTGATCAGCGGGCTCCGGCGCCCGCGGGCGTCGACTACTTGCCGCCGGCGTGGGTGCTGCGTCCAGGGCTCCACATCGCGCGCGCGGGCGTCTGCCGAGCTTTCGAGAGCTGCGCCGCCGCCCCCGTCGCGCCGGCGTGGGACTGGATTGCCGCCAAATACTTCGAGCGCCCCGGCATCTCGCGCACCCTGGCCCGCCGCGCGAGAAGTTCTTCGTCGCCCGTGGCGAGCGGGCGCGGAGGTGCGGCCGAGGGCGGTGGGCCTTGTCCTTGGAACCTATGCAAGTGGCTCTGGCCGCCGTCGCCCGCCTCGCCCTCGCCCCCGCGGGCTCGGTGGTCCTCCAGATGGCCTCGGTGGCCATTGGAGGGGTCTCGTCCTCCGCGGCGGTCTCGGTCAAGTTGGGGGCAGAGGAAGACCGGGCTGGACGTGGTCGAGCTTTCCACTCCAGGCGAGGCTTCGAGTGCTTGGCGGGGGTTCCGACGCAGGCGTCTTATGGGCGAGGTGCGTTGGCGATGCGACGCCAAGCAATTGCGAATGTTGTTGCTTATGCGCCCTCGCTTTCCAGCAGGGTGCTTTCTCTGGGCCGATCCGTCCCGCGCGCGATTCGGGCGCCGACCCAGATGCGAGTGGGTCGACGCGGGCTGCCGTAGAAATGGGGGCGGCAAATCTTTCGGCCTAGAAAATCTCCCAGCCGAGAACTTTGGGGCCCGTGCCGCAAGTTCCGCATGGTGAAGCGAATGCCGCCCCATGGCTGGGCGCGCCCCCCGCTCCGTTCCACGCCTCGAGTGGCGTTCTTGCTGAGGGGGGCCGCGGAGGTCGGGCGGCTCCGGCATTCGGCCGCAGCAAGTGCCCAGTGCACGTCGGAGCGCGTCCTGGCCCATTGGCGGGGGGTTCCAACGGAAAGAAAGGGCCCGAGCGGCAACGTCGAGGCCTGGCCCTGGATTAGTCGGGACAACGGCCCCTGCCGCTCGGGGCGCGCGCGGGGCCAGCGCCCGCCCCGGCGCGGTCGCCGCTAAAATCGGGGCCGTGATCGACGCAATCGCCGCGGTCGTCGGGGGGGCCCATCATCGTCGTCGTCGGGGCTTTCGCGGGGCAACTGGCGAGTCCAGAAGGCGGAGGCAATCTCGCTCATGACGGACAGCGAGTGCAATGGCTTTGTGGAGTCGAAGCGCTGGCGGTTGTATGAAAAGGAGCTTCGGGCGCAAATGGGGTCTTGGCAGCTGGTCTCAAGGCGCCCTTCCAGGAGGTCTTGCAGTCCGGCGGGGCCCAGCCAGCCAGCCCGAGCAGAGGTCGCGGCTCGGGCGACGGGCCGTCGTCATCGGAGATGGCGCGGGCCACGGAGAAGAAGAAGGCGATGCATGAGGAAGACGACGGCGAGGGGGCCCCGGGCCAGCTCCCCCAGCTCCAGCGCCGGCCTGCGAACGCGGGGTTGCAGCGCGATATCATATCCGAGGGGGGCGACTTCGAGAAGTTCAATCGAGCCCTGGAGGACAAACAATATATGCGCAAGACCCCGCAGATGGTGCTGGATGCGGTCAAGCGCCCCGTCAAGGAGGCCCCGCCCAAGACGAATACCCACAATGTCGCGGGGGCCTTCAAGTCGCTCCAGGAAAGGAGTTGACGTGGTTCAGGCCCTGCCCGCCACTCCTCATGGTTTTGGTGCTTTTCAACATGCTGTGCCTCGGTGTCCTCGCTGGGGTCATCCTTGTCCCGCCAGACGTGGCCGCGGTGCGGTCAGTGCGTGCGTGGTGCGACTCAATTCATCACTTCTCTTCGTCGGCACAGTTGCAGCAAGGGTGGGCGCCCCCTTTGCCTCTCCAGAACCTTGCAGTGGCGTGCAGCGCGGGCGTGATCACGTCGGCGATGATCCGCGCCGCGGGCGCGCCGAACATTACCCGCCCGCGCCGCTGCCGCGGGGGCCGCGGATGCAGATGCTCGGGGGAAATATCGTGCACCAAGGTCCAAGGCTGCCGTGTTCGAGCTGGGAGTTTTTTGATGGGGCTGTGGGCGCCATCGCGGTGTTTCCATTGTGAAGGTAATGGGCTCCGCTATGGGACATGCTGCCAGCAGTGTCTTCGTCCTTCGAGCTGCTCGATTCCGTTATCATTCCTGCAAGTTCCCCGCCGGTGTTCCAAGGAGCTGATGACGTGCAAGATTTAGGAAAAGCTGAACTCGTCGTGCCCTCAGTCCTGGTGAACGTCAGCTTCGGCCGTCTGTGCTACAACATCTCCCAGCACTTGGCGGGCCCCGGCGTAAGGGGGCAGGCGCGGCGCGGGAGTGCAGCGCGGGGTCCATCATCTGCGCTCATATTTTAAACTGCTCAGAGTATGTTGGATGCGAGAGGGGAGGGGCGGTGCTCAGCAGGTGCATGCATGACCGCCGCCGCACTGGCTCGAACATGTGAGCCGAGCGGCGAAGGCACCGCAGGCATCGCGCGCTCCACCGCGGGGCCCTTGGCGCGGCGCGAGCGGATGCTGGCGCGCCTGGCCGTGGGAGAAGAGAGAAAGGCCGAACGCGTCGTGGTCCCGTCGTCCTCTAATATTGCCGTGTCGGCCGGCGCCACCTCGAGCATTCCCTTGACCGCGGGCCTTTCCTTGCCTTTTCCGCCTATAAGGCACGCGCGCGCACGCGCGCACACGCACGCGAGCACGCTCACGCACAGAAGCACCCATACACACACGCACGCACGCACGCACGTACGCCCGCACGCACACGTACACACACACGTGCACGCACAAACGCACTGACGCATGCACGCACTCACACACGCACGCGCACAGCACACACAGACACACAGACACGCAGACACACAGACACATAGACACCCACACCCAACACCCAAGACCCAAAACACACATACACACAACACACACACAAACACACGTGCACACACACGCACCCACACACATGCGCACGCACACACGCACGCACACACGCACTGACGCACGCACGCACACACACACACGTAAACACCCACATACAAACCAGCTCATACATACACGCCCTCACACACACGAACACACACACCGACACACGCACACCAACACACACACCACACACAGACACACACCACACACAGACAAACAGACACACAACCACAGACACAGGCACAGACACTGACACAAACACACACAAACACACAAATATACAGAAACACGCAGACACACACACACACGCGCACACAAACACGCACACACACGCACACACACACACACGTACACACATACACACGCACCCACGTACACACACAAACGCACACACAAACGCACACACAACCACACACCGGCACACACAAACACACACACACGCATACACACCACACACAAACACACAAACACACAAACACACACAGACAAACACACAACCACGCAACCACACAACCACACAAACACAGAAACATTCACAGACAAACGACACACACAACCACGCAACCACAAACACACAACCACTAAACCACACGCACACACAAATACACATAAACACAAACACACAAACACACGCACACACAAACACATAAACACACACAAACACACAAACAAACGGACACACACGCACAGACGCACACACACACGCACACACACACACACGCGCACACACAATCACACACGCACACACACGCGCACACATACACACATGCACACGCACACACACACACACGCACACACACACACGCGCCACGCGGCGTGCGCTGTGATGTGATGTGCTGTGATGTGATGTGCGGTGGTGTGCTGTGTCGTGCTTAGGTGTGTCGTGATGTGCTGTGTTGTGCTGTCATGTGCTGCCACACGCACGCACACGCGCGGCCGTGCTGCGCTGTGCATGTGATGTGATGCGGAACGCACACGCACGCGGACGGCCCCCCGTGCCGTGCTGCGCTGCGATGCGTCTGTGTATGCGTACTCGCGGCCGTTTTTTTGTTTTTGAATTTGGCTCTCCTCCTGCCTTTCCTACCCTCACCTTGTTTCGTCCCCCCTTTCCATTTCCCCCCCTCTGTTCCCCCGCCTCCCCTCCTTTCCGTCCTTCTCCCTCTCTCCCTCTCCCTCCCCCTTCCTTCCTCTTTCACCTCTGGCCTGTCCCCCTCCTCTCCTCCCTCCCCCTTCCTCCCCTCCCTCCCCCCCCTCCCTTTCAATAGGATGGCATGGCCGTGGCTGCCGGGCTGCGCCTCTTCGCGGCCCCTCCCCCCTCCTGCGTGTGGCTCAAACGCGCTCTCTCACCCACCCGCGTTCCCACAAACAACTGTAAGCCATGTGCGGAGTCGCGCGGTGCAGGTGCCGCCCCATCGCGCCACCCGGAACGGGCTGGTCCACCCACCAAAACCGACAGCGGCAACCACCAAGGTGGCGTGTGTTGCTCGCAAGTCGTGCGAGTGTCGGTGTGCCCAGTGCCGTGAAAAAGGGGCTGGTCCTGGCGGATGGGTGCAACAAGAGCAGCGTGCGGTGTGTTGCTTGGCGTTCGGTGGATGCACAATGGACCGTGCGCCACCCACGTGACTCCCCCTCATCCACTGCAGCCGGCATTGCTTGCCGTGGCGTGCAGCCTGGTGCGAGACGGTGCGAGGACACGGTGTTTCCGCTTTGGGCGGGCAACGAACGAAACACACACACAAACACACACGCACCATACCACAGCACACGACACCACACCACATCGCATCACACCGCACCACACCACCCCACACCACACCACACCACCCCACCACACCCCACCCCACCCACACCCACCCACACCAACCCCCACAAACACACAAACACGGAACCACACAAACACGCAAATACACGACAAACCCGCACACACAAACACACAACAACTCACAAAAACACGCAAACACATTCACAAACACATTCACAAACACACAAACACACAATAATACACATAATCACACAAGCACACACACAAACACACTTGCTTGCGTCGGCGGCTGGGCAGAAGTCGACTGCTCCGGCGGAAAGGCAACAGGGGACACGCTGTATGCAAACACACGAACACACACACGCACACAAACACACACACGCACACACACAAGCACACACAAGCACACACAAACACACGAACACAAACACAACGCACAAACACGCACACACAGAAACACACACACAACACACAAACACACAAACACACAAACACACACAAACACACACAACACACACAAACACACACACACACAAGCACACACAAACCCACACACACAAACACACACACACACACAAACAAACACTCACAACCACGCACAGCCGCACAAACACAAAAGCACACACAACACACAAACACACACACAAACACACACACACACACACTTACACACACGTAAACACCCACATGCACACACTGACACACGCACACCAACACACACCACACACAGACACACAGACACACAAACACAGACACACACAGACACAGACACAGACACAAAGACACACACACACAAACACAGACAGACACAGACACACACAGACACACACACACACACGCGCGCACACACACACGCACACACACACGCACACAAACACACACACACACGTACACACATACACACGCACACACGTACTCACAACTACACACAAACGCACGCACAACCACACACATACACACACAAGCACACACCACAGACAAACACACAAGTACACCAACACACAAACACACAAACACACACACAATCAAACAACACGCACAACCACGCAACCACAAACACACAACCACTAACCCACACGCACACAAATACACATACACACAAACACACAAACACACGAACACACAAACACATAAACACACACAACACACACACACCCATAAACACACACAAACAAACGGACACACACGCACACAAACGCACACACACACACACACACGCGCACACACTCACACACGCACAGACACGCGCACACATACACACATGGACACGCACACGCACACACATACACTTACACACACCTACACACACTTACACACACTTACACACACTTACTTACACACTTACTTACACACACTTACACACACACTTACACACACGCACGTGCTGTCATGTGCTGTCATGTGCACACGCGCTGTGTTTTGCTGTCATGTGCTGCCACACGCACGCACACGCGCGGCCGTGCTGCGCTGTGCATGTGATGTGATGTGGAACGCGCACGCACGCGGACGGCCCCCCGTGCCGTGCTGCGCTGTGATGCGTCTGTGTATGCGTACTCGCGGCAAGAATGTGGCTCTCCTCCTGCCTTTCCTCCCCTCACCTTGTTTCGCCCCCCCTTTCCATTTCTCCCCCCCTCTTCCCCTGCCTCCCCTCCTTTCCGTCCTTTTCCCTCTCTCCCTCTCCCTCCCCCTTCCTTCCTCTTTCACCTCTGGCCTGTCCCCCTCCTCTCCTCCCTCCCCCTTCCTCCCCTCCCTCCCCCCCCTCCCTTTCAATAGGATGGCATGGCCGTGGCTGCCGGGCTGCGCCTCTTCGTGGCCCCTCCCCCCTCCTCCCCTTTTATACGCGCGCGCGCGTGTGGCTCAAACGCGTTCTCTCACCCACCCGCGTTCCCACAAACAACTGTAAGCCATGTGCGGAGTCGCGCGGTGCAGGTGCCGCCCCATCGCGCCACCTGGAACGGGCTGGTCCACCCACCAAAACCAACAGCGGCAACCACCAAGGTGGCGTGTGTTGCTCGCAAGTCGTGCGAGCGTCGGTGTGCCCACTGCCGTGAAAAAGGGGCTGGTCCTGGCGGATGGGTGCAACAAGAGCAGCGTGCGGTGTGTGTTGCTTGGCGTTCGGTGGATGCACAATGGACCGTGCGCCACCCACGTGACTCCCCCTCATCCACTGCAGCCGGCATTGCTTGCCGTGGCGTGCAGCCTGGTGCGAGACGGTGCGAGGACACGTTGTCTCCGCTATGGGCGGGCAACGATCGAAACACGCACACACAAATACACCCGCACCATACCACAGCACACGGCACCACACCACATCGCATCACACCGCACCACACCACACCACCACACCCCATCCTTGTTTCTTATTATTATATACCCCCACCTACCTCGTATTCCGGCCGATAGCAACCCAATCCAGGACCTCCCATCCGGACGGTAAAAAAAACAATACAAAGTGGCCGTTGTTCTTCTTAACATCGTCTTTCTTGTCGTCGACGATGCGAAAAGTGTGGCAGGAATGGGACGCGGCGCACATCGCGCGCGGGAGTCAATCTGGGCCCGCCCACCCTGACTGTAAAACATCAATACCAAGTCCTCGCTTTTTCCTCTCAGCATGGCCTGCCTTGTCGCCGACGGTGCGAAATGTGTGGCAGGAGTGGAACGCGGCGCACATCGCGCGCGGACGTCCATGCGGGCTGCGGGCCCTCCCATCCTGACTATTGCTACTAGTAGCATTAGTACGACTCCTACTACTACTACTACTACTATTACTACTACGACTACTACTACTACTACTGCTACTACTACTCCTGCTACTACTTGTTCTGCAAATTGTACTACACATGGCATTACTACGAATCTAGCAGTGGAACAATTATTACTAGTACTTTTACTTCACAAGTGCTACTACTCTGTACTACTAATCGTACGAGTACTTGTGCTACCTGTAGTACTTCTGCTTATACTACTCGTATTAGTACTCGTATTACTAGTGCTACTGCCTAATCGTATCCCCACTCTACTACTACTACTACTACTACTACTACTACTGCTACTACTGCTACTGCTGCTACTACTACTACTACTACTACTACTACTACTACTACTAGTACCACTACCACTACCACTACCACTACTAGTACTCGTACTACTAGTACTAGTACTAGTACTAGTACTAGTACTAGTACTACTACTACTACTACTACTACAACTACTACTACTACTACAGTTACTACTACTACTACTACAACAACTACTACTACTACTACTACTACTACTACTTCTACTACCACTACGCGCCAGCACCCAATTGCGCCAGCATTGTTTTTTATGTTGTGGGGGGGGCGGAACGTGTCCGTTGTTCCTTTCAGCATGGCCAGTCTTGTCGTCGACGATGCGAAATGCGTGGCGGGAATGGGACGCGGCGCACATCCCGCGCGGACGTCAATGCGGTGTCCTGGGGTATCCTCCACTCGCACCTAAATGCCCGCGCAACCCCCAGTTGTGCCATCACTGTTTCTTATGTTGTGGGAGGGCGGGTGGGAATGGGCATGCCGTGCTTGACTCGCTCGGGCTGGCTAGCTTGACCCCACCCACACCCACGCCCACCCACACCCACCCACACAAACACACAACACACACACAACCACACAACCATACAAACACACAAAGAAACAAACCCACGAACAAACACGCACACACACAAACACACACACAAACACACAACAACTCACAAAAACACGCATCAACACATTCACAAGCACACGCAAACACACAAACACACAAATAGACACACAATCGCGCACACACACACACACAAACACACTTGTTTGCGTCGGCGGCTGGGCAGAAGTCGACTGCTCCGGCGGAAAAGGCAACAGGGGACACGCTGTATGCAAACACACGAGCACACACACGCACACAAAAACACAAACAAGCACACACAAGCACACACAAGCACACAAACACACAAACACACACAAACACACACACACACACAAAACACACACCATACACAAACACAAGACAATCACACACAAACACACGCACAAACACACACAATCACACACAAGCACACACAAACCCACACACAAACACACCCACACAAAAACAATACCACACACAACCACACACAACCACGCAAAGAAACACACACACACAACACACACAACCACACACAAACACACACAAGCACACACACAAACACACTTACACACACTTACACACAAACACACACACACACGCACACGCACACACGCACACGCACCCGCACACGCACACGCACACGCACACGCACACGTTCACGCACACGCACACGCATGCAGACGCAGACGCAGACGCAGACGCAGACGCAGACGCACACGCAGACGCAGACGCACACGCACACGGACACGGACACGCGCACGCGCACGCGCACGCGCACGCGCACGCGCACGCGCACGCGCACGCGCTCGCGCTCGCGCTCGCGCACGCGCACGCGCACACGCACGCACACGCGCACGCGCACGCGCACGCGCACGCGCACGCGCACGCGCACGCGCACGCGAACGCGCACGCGCACGCGCACGCACACGCACACGCACACGCACACGCACACGCACACGCACACGCACGCGCACGCGCACGCGCACGCGCACGCGCACGCGCACATACGCACGCACGCACGCACACGCAGACGAACACACACACACAAACACACTCACAATCATAATCACAAACACAAGCACAAACGCAAACGCAAACGCAAACGCACGCAAGCACACACAAACACAAACACAGACATAAACACAAACACAAACACAAACACAAACACAATCACAATCACAATCACAATCACAAACACAAACACAAGCACAAGCACAAGCACAAACACACACAGACACACAGACAGACAGACAGACAGACAGACAGACAGACAGACAGACAGACAGACAGACAGACAGACAGACAGACATACACACTACACACACTCACACTACACACTCGCACTCGCACACGCACACACACACACGCACACACACACACATACGCACGCGCACACACACGCACGCACGCACGCGCAAACACGCACACACATACACACAAACACACAGACGCACACACTTACACTTACACTTGCACTTACCCTTGCACTTACACTTGCACTTGCACTTGTGCTTACACTTACACTTACACTTGTTGGCGTCGCGGTCAAGCGTGCGGCGGTGCAGTAATCGTCGGGCAGAGAGTGCGCGCGGGGCATACACACACGTACACGCAAGCGGCTCTGTATCATCTGGTGGCGCGCGCGTGCTAGAGGCTTCGCGACCATAAGCGGATTCTCTGGATCGCCATGGCACCGTCTGAATCTCTACCGCCCAAGTAGGTCGAGGGTGGCTCGATTAGCTTTGTCTCATTACTTATCTTCCTCATCCCCCTATCCATTCATCGCTCCTCCCCCCTTCCTCCTCCTCCTCCTCCTCCACCTCCCACCTCCTTGCTGCTGCAGCTGCTCATCCTCCAAGTCCTCCTCCTCCTCCTCCTCCAGCATCTCCTTCTCCTCCACTTCTTCCTCCTCCCTTTCCTGCCCTCCTCCTCCTCCTCATCATCCTTTTCCTCCTTCTTCTCCGCCTCCTCTCCCTTTCCTTCTCCTCCCTCTCCTCTCCTCTCCTCCCCTCTCCTCTCCTCTCCTCTCCTGTCCTCTCCTCTCCTGTCCTCTCCTCTCCTCTTGCCGCCAGCGTCTATCCGACCGTGCGCTGCGACTGCGAGACTTCCATGATGTTGCTGCGTCGCGGGACTTGCTTCGTGCACGCATGTCGGAGCCTAGACCAGTCCTCCGACTTCCGCCGGGGGGCCGGAGGAGGCCGGAAGGGGGGGACCCGCGGGGTCCCAGAGCCCAGGGCTGGCCTCAACCGGCCGGCCCGTCTGCCCACCCTACTTGCAGCCTGGCCGGATCAGCGCGTCACGCTGCTCGCATCCGTGGAACATCGGCTGCCTCTTGAGGCTGACGCACATGTTGCTCATGGTGTTCATCTCCAGCCGGACGCCCGGAAGCGGGCTCAGCACGCGATCCCGCTGCACGGGCTTCTGCCGCAACCACACCCCCGAATGAGGGTCGCGGACGTAGAGGTCCGTGAGGCCCCCGCCCGGGCAGAAGGGCTCTCGCCCGAATGTGGTGGCATGGCTCCAGTGGTTCTGGAACTCCCGCGAGGTGCTCCACTTGGGGTGCTTCGACGTGGCCAGAGACAAATCGGTGTGGCCGAACTTCCTCCCGGTCGGCTTCGACACCCACGCCCCCTTCGGGAAGCGGTCCCGGGAGTGGCCGCTCGCCGAATTCATCGAGAGCCTGAAGTCGTCCACTGTTGACCGCCGGAGGTCTGGCGCGCTTTCCGATCTCCCCAAGAACGGCTCGGAGAAGCTGCTGTACATTGCGCCCACTGCAAGGGCTAACTCGCAGCCTCAATCAAACTGATAATCTTGAGCCAGTCTTGAAAATGGCCTTGGGGACACACGACATGTGACTGAATCGGTCTGAGAAAACAGGATACCTCTGTGTCCTATGGAGGACCACACGATCTCTTTCGCCCTCCCACCCGATCATGGCCCAGAACGTGCCCAGAATAGACGGGGCCGCTCGATACCGCAAGAGCGCCGAAGGCACGCCGAAACAGCGCAGACGTCTCGCGGACCCGCCCTCTGGGGGACCCCTCGCCAATCCATGCCCTCTGGGCCTCAAAGGCCAGCTACACGTCGGTCGGAAGAAGTAAGTAAGCACATGAAGGCGGATCAAGCAAATTGGGTTCAGGCCTTCCCAGAGAATCACAAAACACGGCAACGGCATACCAATTCTTGAAGCAGGAAGGCGCTTGAAATAGATTGGGATCTGGAAACCCAGAAATGCCTACTTTCAACCACCGGCGTGTAAGCCTCCACAGAACCACTGGGGCCACCTGGGACGCCGGCCACCTCTGTCTGCGCCTGGATCTACGACAGGCCTGCGAGGACCCCTCTCCTCCGGCGGTGCCTTGTTCTCTTGACGTCGGCCCTCGGGGATCTCGACTACTTCCCAGAGGCCACGCTCTTCATCCTGACAAGTTCTTGACGGCTGGGCCAGGGAACGGCCCACAGGGGCCGAAAACGACGAAACGCCGGCCGTCGCGATGTCGTGCTGGGACGCTCGGATCTGAGGGACTGCGCACGCTCCCGCTTCTGCCGCAGCTCCAAGATCGCCCGGCCTCCGAACGCTCCCCTTGACTGGTAGGCACCGGCACCGAGGACCCATGGGCATATGCTGGAGGCCTCCTGGGGAGTAGATGGGGTCGGAGGATCGCGCCGCGTCGACAGTGCATCGCTGATATGCAGCGTTCTTTAGCGACGCATTGGCGACGCCGGCGTGGAGAGCATCGGGCTCCGCATCGAGCCGCATCGTCGATGCATCGGCGATGCGGCGCGATCCTCGAGCCCCATCTACTCCGAACCCATATGGGAGGCCTGGACGTGCGGGGGTGCGTTCTGGCCAGGCCCTCGGGAGAGCCCCGCCGTGGCGACGACGGAAGGCTGGGGGGGAGGGAGAGAGAGAGAGAGAGAGAGAGAGAGAGAGAGAAAAAAAAAAAAGAAGGAAAAAAAGGCCGCGCGCGCCCCCTGCCCGAGCCGCGCGGCCTCGGATGGCGCACGCCTGGCGCTCGTGGGAAGGCCGCGGTGCCACACAGGCCCGGCGAGAGCACCCCCGAAGCGGACGGCTGCAAGACGACGCCAGGGTCAGGTCGGGCATGTCCTCCTACAGGCGAATTTTGAAAGAAAAATGGAAAATAGCCAACAAATATTTGAACAGAGTCAAAACTAGTGAAAATCGCCCCCCAACTTTTGTAAAACGACTATTTTTGGGTGTTCTTCATGTAGCGGGACATGCCCGACTTAAGGCCAGGGCTCCGAGATCCGGCGGCGCTGGAGGACGTAGCGGGCGCCGCGGCCGTTCCAGAGCGCTCTGGAACGCTCTGGGAGCGTTCTGGAACGCTCTGGAGCGATTTACGGTCAGGAACTTTTGCTTGGGGTGTCGCGGCGGGGGCCCTGGCGACTTGCGCCGTCCATGGGGTCAGATTAGGCCGTGTCGGGTCCTGGGCCAGCGCGAAACCCTCTTGAGTCTCTCCTGGGCCGTCTAGGAGCCTTCCTGGGCCGTTTTCAGGCCGTCTTGGAGACTTCTTGGGTCATCTTGAGACCCTGTTGGGCTGCTGTGGGGCCACTGTAGACGAGGTTTGAGGAGAGGCTGTACAGCGAAGGCCATATCCGACGCGGTCTTGGCTCAAGGCAACGCTGTCCGATGTGCTAGTTGCACCGCCGTGTGTGACCCTATTGGAATCATAGCATCGGACAAAGGCCACGTCTATCTATGATCCGCCCCTCTATCTCATGGCTTCTCTCTTACCTCTCGTCGTGCTTGCCATCAAGGGATGGGTTGTGGGATACTTCGATACGTCGCCGACGTTATCCTAAGGGTAGGGTTCTCAGCTGATTACCTCATGGTCAAGCCCTGTACCCTTATTTTTCACTTGGTAGCGGAGCTGGCTACACCGGCATGTGGCTGGCTCTTACGTCAAGTGTTATAAACATAACAACTTACCACGGCACAATGGAGTACCCGATTGCGCTGGCTCTCAGCCACTATACTCCCGATACCCTCCAACCAACTAGTAATTTACAATCCTATGCCTCCATCTCCCCACCGCGTGGCCACACGCCGCGCAAAACCCAAACACCGATACCTATCCGCAAACTGACGGCCACGTCAGACCAGGTACTCAGTCGCAATCCAACGGACGCGACAATATCCAATGATGAGCCACCTAACATCATCAGCTACAACATGAACGTGCACGATGCAAGGTCGCCATCTTTTGAACTATTTGGGTATGTCTGGGCATGACCGTGGCATACATGCGAGGAGCAGGAGGACTGGATGAAACACGCCTTCGAGGTCCCTTCTGCTCAACGTCACAAGCGGAAGCATGACTCCACCTCAACAGGCCGCTGCTTTACAGCGCGGTCTGGGCGGATTGGCTAGGACACTAGCCATGAGGGTGCCATTCACCATCATCAACTATGATGTTAGATCACAGGGGAGACGCACCGATGGAGCCACATACATCACGTACCTATTGAGAACTAAATCCGAAAACCTTGAGGACGAGCGACAGCTCACCTCGGGGACAGCCCTCATCGACTTCAGGGTCGATAGAGGTGAACGCATTGACTCAGTACTGTCCCGATTCGAGATGGCCAGGCATGAAGCAGACTCAGCAGGCTTCAACATCCCCAACTTCCAAGTCCTTACCCTGATTCTACTTCGCGCCCTGGGAGTTGGTACTTCCTCAGCAGCACAGCTATTGCAGCCGCTGAACCATCAGATGCCCCGTACACAACAACAGTATGATCATCTCCTGGAGCGAATGCGCAGCCATGGGCACTTGGCTGCGCGCCCCCCGGGCAACATCGGGAGCAGCTTCAGCGGACGCAGCGCTGTTACATACCACGCCGAGATAAGCGATGCACTGGCAGCCATGCCGAATAATATCTGGAATGACGGGGAGCCCACTGGGTCCACTATGCTTCTAGAACGTGACGCCATTAACAACAATGGACAAACGTCTGGCTCAAATACGGGCTGGCCGTCAGCGGCCAACTACACACCATCTGAAGCGACCACCCTCCGGGGCTCACCCAGCCACCATGACGACGATATATTCGACTCTAGTACGGACACCGATACGGTCTCCTGTACCGGTGCCGAAATCCTCGCCTGGTCAGACCTACCCCGCCGGTGATGAAGCAGCTACACAATACCTAGACCTGGTATATCATCACGCAAAAAGAAAGTGGAGACGATATATGCAGAAACCAGTGATATAGGAGGTTCAGGCGAGCTGTACTTCGTGTCTTTTTCCGTAAAGGGTCGTGGCAAGGGTGGTAGACGCACCCGCAAGTTGCATAGCAAAAGCATAGCCACTTTCCTGGCTCGATTGACCGACTACGTGTTCGAAAAATTATTCCTAGGAGGCAAAGGCAGAGGCAAAGGTCGTAGGCACACCACAGGCAAGGGCAAGGGACGCAGGCCCAATCCAATGGGTAAGGACGGAAAACGAATTACATGCAATACCTGCGGGAGCGACAAACACTTCCAAGCACAGCTTTCCAAAGCAAGTGGAAAGGGGGGCGGATCCGTACTCCTTGGCTCAGACCAGCCCGAAGCGGACATCATCGAATACGTTGATTTTCCCGAACTAGATCACCCCCTTGACTCTCAACCCAGTTCGTCTTGGTTTCGGATGGCCCACTTTGCCGACGCCGCCATGTCTGTCGAGCGGTACATGGAGTATCTCCACGACGGGATCGACGAGCTCTAAGACACCCCCATCGAGGATTGGGCCTGGCACGCGTCGGCATGGACACGTGCAGGAAGAGTCTGAATATGACGACGAGGACGATTGCATGTCAGATACGGAAACCATACCTGCCACTGACGCTGAAATAGCCGAACAGCCCGGACACGAGCAGGATCGCCCGCACCCGCTCCCAGCCCCAAAATTATTTGGGCTCCCGGAGGAGGAGCGGGATGCGGTGGGCTGGGGCCAGACCCACACCAACACATTCACGATGTGGGGCAAACCAGGTAAGGCCCAAAGTGGGTCTGGCGAACCCTACATAGGCTACAGTGGAAGCGGTCGCCGGGGCCGCAGCTCTACGCCCCCCCACGCAGTAGGCGGTTCAGGCAAGGCTGGGAAATACCGCCCGGACACGGGCGGTCCTGGTCGCAGACGCAGCCGCTCTTGCGGCGCTGGCCATTCCAAGGGCAAATGCTACGCCGATCCAGCCGAGCCCATGCACGGCTCGAGCTCCAGCGACAGGATGGGGGAAGGGGCATGCCTACTCCGGAAAGGGGCACACCTCTTCCGCGCACTACAACCAGGGCCTCCGCACGAAGATCGATGATGCAGATGTGATTTATTTTCTCGAGCAGGGCATCACAGAGGACCATTTTCGTCTTTGGTGGTCTTTGAAGCATTGCATCATTCGTGACGACAGCGGTCGCGCCATCAAAACGTCAAACCGTCCGGCCAGAGACAGCGACGAGAAGCGGGCACTCAAGCGCAAGGTTATTGATGAACGCAGGACACACCGCATGCGCCCACGCCCCCCTCACAGTCAGCATCGTGGAAGGCGCCCGACATATCGTCTATCGCGTAGCCCACATCATGGCAAGACTCCGCGGCATCCCGACCACGGTGGTGGCCCAGGTGGCGAAACGCCCACGTCCATTACAGACTACTTCTCATTGACCGATACAGAAGTACAAGAGACAGAAAAGGCACGGGATGACTTACCCAATGAAGACCCGTCGGACTGGCACGATCAAAACGGCCCTGGTGAAGACGCTGAAAACAGCGACGGCAGCGCTCTCCCCCGCCATCGCGAGCTGAGCACGACGGGGCAGATCGCTGGCAGTTCATGGGCCGAAGCTCCTGCACCCCCTCCTGGATCGACTCAAGCAGCTGACGAAAAGACAGACGAGGAGGGGGGGGAACAGCCCCTTGCGCCAAACTCACCTGCGGGTTCAACGGGCGGACACGCCCAGGAAACCCAAGAAGACGTGGCCCCCGCAAAACAGCTACGTCCTGGACACGCGGTGGATCTGGACGAATCTCCCGAGTTCGAAGATAAGGACAACAACAAGAAGAACCAAGGCAAGTACGGCACCCCGAACGCGACGGCAATGTCTGTCAAACAGAAGGCTGAACGGTTCAAAGGCAGCTCGAAGCCAGCGCCCGGTCAGCCGGTCACTTGAAGATCCGAGAAGCCCCAAGATGGCTTGGCATTTCGGGGTACCTGGGTTCCGAAGCTAGTGGCCGCAAGCTATGGGAGTTCGAGCTCGGCCGCGGGCAGGGATCAGTCCGATCCTGACACTCCGCTCGACCCAGCAGCCGTGAAGAAATTTAGAGACAAAAGAGACCTGCCGCCGAAGGTCAAGGGAGAACGAAGCCAGGACACCGGCAGTCTACCGTAACCATTACCAGTAGGCAAGTTGCCTCAACCCAAGCCGGAAGGCCGGCCTCCAAGTGGAATCTTTCCGGCCTGAAGATAAGAAGAAGGCAGTGAAGCTGGCTAGCGTGGCACAGTCAAAGTATCAAGGCGGGCCGCCTTCGGAAAAATTCCAGGGCAGACCGCCCGCTGACACGTCCGCTGGGTCGTCGGCCGCAGCCTCGCCCTCAGACCAGCCGCCGCGGACTGTCCGGCTTGCGCCAAGGTCAAAGGCGACGCCCTCTAGGCAGGGCGGCGCCGACATCCCAGCAGGGGCGGACCCGCCCATAGGCTCTCCAAGAGAAGAAGGGGCGGACACGCCCAACAGAAAGAATAACCCTGGCTCATCTGCGATGCCGACGCAGCCTGCTGCCGAAACACCACAAGAAGTGCCGCGCAGGAAGCTTCGCACCCTGGACCCTCTGACTCTTCAGGGGGGAAAAGCCACGGTTGGATCCCGAATGAAGAGGCAAGGGCACAAAAATTGGCCTGCACCGCGTCAAAAGGATACGACTGCTGTCTGCGTGGTGGTCACACACACACACCTGCAGATATAAGCCATTCCGCAATAATCCGTACTGTCCTTGCTTCATGAGGGATCGCCAGTCATGGGACCCCTACGATGGATGGATAGAGGTCAACGATGCTCTGGCCAACATATGAGGCGGTCGTGGTTCCGAGAAAGTCGCGCACTGGATGATAGGCCCACCGCCCGAATATGCAACATGGCTACTGCTGCACATCGCCGAGATGACTGACTATGCGGGTGCCACGAAGTCACATCTCCAGCTGAAATGTTCTGTTCACACGATGACAGCGACAACCCAACGCTGTGGATCAGAGCTACCAGCGGATATTCGCCTCCTGGCATCATGCCCCAGCAATTTGGGTGTTGGCCTCTTCGGGCCTTGCTGGAAGCTCTCTTGGATCTCTCTCGGCCCGTCGTGAAAGCCTCTTGGGCAGCCCCGAGGCTATATTGGGCCGTCTTGGTGCCATCCCTGTTCTTGGGCGGAGTACGACGGCGAAGCAAACGATGAGGATGAGGCGGAGGAGGAGCAGGAGGAGCAGGAGGAGCAGGAGACGGATTTCTGCGGGGCGATGTTTGGAGCAGGGTCCAGAAACTCGTTGCATGTGACACATCGGCCGCCTTGGGGAGGTGTGAGATTTCTGGGTGGTCGTCTTGGGGCGGATTCCATGGGACCCAAAAAGCGCCACCAGGGGCCCCCAAGAGCACCCACGAGCGCCTGAAAAGGCCGCTGGACTACCCAAGAGGGCCACAAGACGGTCCAAACGCTATGCCCTCCGAGCGGATAGCGTGTCGCTCCGCTCTGCGGGGCGGGAGGCTGTGAAACGCTCGGGACGTTGACGCCTGGAGACTGGGGCGTGGTTTGTAGGCGGCGAGCGAGGGGGGGAAGTGAGAAGGGGCGGGCCTTCTCAGAAGGTTCGGAAATCCTGGGCCTTCTGAGAAGTTTTCTAAGCCTTCCCCGAACACAGAACCAACTTCTCAGAAGGCGCGAGGGCTTCTGAGAAGTCCCGCCGTCTTCTGAGAAGGCCTTCTCCTTCTCACTTCCCTCCCTCGCTCGCCGCTGAGTTAGGGATGTGCCGAAGCATGGTGGGCCAGAACTGGCGGCGCGACATGCTAGCCAACAATTTCCGACCTTATCCGGGTCCTGGGCCCACCCGGCCCTGAGTACATGCTGAAGGGCGCGTTCTGGCCAGGACTTCGGGTGGGACCCGCGGATGGGGAAGAGGGCCCTCCAGGAGGTTCAACGAATTGTTTTGTTTCTGGTGCTTTCATTGCAATGTTTTGGAAGGGCGGGTGGTGAGAAGGGGGAGACAAGGAGCTCGCGACACACCGCGTAGCCACGCTCCCGCGATGCCGACTGTGCGCAGCCCCACACATGCGGCCCAAGAAGAACCCAAGACGTTTAACAGCCTGGATCCTCATCGAGCCCCTCGTCCCCCGAGCGCCCCGCGCCCGCGCCGCCGATCTCGAGCTAGGGGCTGGGGCGACGGACGACGGCGACGACAAAAGATTTTGCACAGCCGAACCGGCCCTATGGGTGTAGGTGATTCAGGGAGCCAGTCTTTCCAAAACTATTTTCCTCAAGGGAGAGGTCTTGCCCCTCCCCCCCTGCTCCATCCTCCCGGTGTGGACCGGGCGGGGGCGCGCGGGCGGTCACACGGCCCCTTTGGGCTCGAGCCAGCTACAACTTTTTCCACGACCTTCCCGCGCCGTGGCGAACAGTGACAACGACACCGGCAGCGGCGATGACGACGACGCTGTCCTACTTCTGGGCCGATGTTTCCTCGCGGCCTCTCCTCGCGGCCAGTGTCCACGCCGAGGGGCGGCGGCGACCAGGTCGGGGGCCGCC